>JAKWJA010000005.1:0-262983 GCA_027704765.1 Solanum habrochaites
GCTTACAAGATCTCTGGTCCAAACTAAAGAAGATCCGATTGCCGTTCACTATTCCTTGTATCAATCGGGCTCTACATTTTGCGAAAGCATATGTGTCTGGGGCAAAGCATAAATCTCATGCCCCTCTTGATTTACAAGAAGGTGGTTTGGGGACCCAACCCACTGCAATGCAGCTATGATGGCTTGATCGAACAGTAAAACGGCCCATAGGGGATACTTGATGATGTGTTAGTAAAAGTAGAGTCATTCATTCTTTCCGGCTGTTTTGTCATTCTTGATTGTGAGTTATTTGAAGTGCCTATTATCCTTGGGGAAGCGGACCATTCTAGCTACGGGAAGAGCCTTGTAGACATGGAAAAGGGGCAGATGACTTTTGGTGAACAATGAGGAAGTGACCTTTCTATTTGTAGGTCCAGGAGGCAAATTTTGAGCTCCAATCCGGCATCTGCTATTCGCTACAACATGTAATAGGACATCGGAGACACAAATGTGAAGAACGTTTAGGTGTTCGACGCATTATCCTGCAGTGATAATGTAACTTTGATCGCGATGCATTGAGGGTAATGAGTCATTAGTCGCGCTCTTGACCGAGGGTGAGTTTCGGTTTAACCAAAAAAACAACAACGCAAAAAAAACAGAACCAAAACAAAAAAAAAAAACAATAAACAACAACAACCCCCTCCCGACCCCCCCCCCCCCACCCCCCCTCCCCCCCGCCATGATACGACCGAACTGGCTTTTAATGACGTGGGAGGACCCCCCACCGCTGCCACCAAGAGGTGTGTGGACCACGGGAGGAAAGAGATAATCGAATTAGAGGGCGGTTGTACGGGGGGGTGGAATTATATAGCAGTTGTGGCATCATGGAGGGCTGGATTGTCGTAACGTTACAAGGGGAGATTCTGAAGGGCGAGAGCGGGGGGCAGTTGGTTGGGATGTTGGGAGGAGGAGTATTCGCGATGATGTCCGTTGTCTTAGTGGTGAACGGGATAAGTCATTGTAGGATGTTCGGGGTGGGGAGGCGGTGTGATGTGCGCGTGACAGTGAGTTATATAGTGTGGGGTAGGGACGTTGGGGGGTGGGATGGGGTTGGGTGGTGTGGGCTGGATAAGGGGGGGGGGTAGGGTCTGGGTGTGTGAGGTGGGGAGGGGGAGCTAGAATGGCAGGGAGGGGTGGGGGGGGTTTAGGAGAGGTTGGTTGAGTGGGGATATTGGTGGAGAAAGTGGGGTGGTAGGAGCCGGGTTGGGAAGGGTGAAGGGGATCGGGTAGGGTGAAAGTGGATTGAGGGATGGGAGCGGTGGTTGCGGCATGGTATGCGGGTGAGAAGTTTAGTAGGGGGAGTAGAATGAGTAAGGGGGGAGAGTAATCGTTGTAAGCGGCGTTGGGGTAACTCGGGGGCTGGGGTGAAGAATATGAAGGCAGGGTTTGGAGGATGTTGTTGGGAGGATAGGGGAGGTCGTAAAAGCAGGGGGGGATGTCAAGAGAGATGTGTGAATGAGAGGGAGCGGGAGGGGTGCAGGGGGATGCAAAAGCAAGTGAGTCGGGAAGATTGTGGAGTGTATCAATGATTTAGGGGTGTTTGGAGAGGAATAAGAGTTGGTAGTTCGGGGGTTGGTGGAGGTGGAAAATGGGTTGATTTGGTGAGTGAGAAGTAATCCGCGATGACAGTGGTAGAGAATAGGGTTGGATGGTATGCGGGTCAGTGGAGATGAGGGGAATGAGGGGAGGTTGGTGCAGGGCTGAGGGGGGATGGAAGAAGTAGTTAGGTACATGTTTCGGGTGGGGTGTAGTGATGCTGTTGGCGTGTATGTAGATAGGTGTGGGGGGTGGGCATGAGAGGTGAGGGAAGGTGAAAATATAGAGGGATTGTGGAACAAGTGATGGGAAGCGAGGGAACCGCGAGTAAGGGGGCGGGGAGTCGGAATTTTCGAGACTACAGAAGGAGGGTAATGTGTTAGGAATTTTAGAGGATAAAGAGATGAAGTTTAGGAAGGGTTGGGGGAGGTTGGCTGGTGTGCAATGGGTGCACTTTTGGGGGAAAGCGGAAGGAGGAGGGGGGGGAGGTGCCGATCGAATCGAGGTCGAATGTGGGGGAACGGGTAATAGGTATATTATAGTGATTGGGCGGGGTGGGGGGATGTGGGTGGGATAGGGGGGTGCAATGGTAGAGGTTGGAGGGAGGGGGGAGGAGGGGGAGATGGAAGAGGGGATGTGGGGAGAGATGGAGGGGTAAAATTGGGGCGCGGGTGAGGTCCCCCTCGGTCCTCCCTCTGGTTAAGCGAGTGGGGATGGGCGCAGTTAGGGGTAGGGGAGGTCAGACGAAGGTGTTGGGAGTTAGGGTTCGGACGGGAGGGTGGTGGGGGAGGATTGGGTGAAGGTAAGAGTAGAAGAATTGAGGGTTGGGGGGGGCAAAAGTAATGGAGAGGAAGTCGAGAAGTGTTGGAGGGTGGGGCGGGGGTAGATTAGATGGTGGGAGAAGAAGGTAGAAAAATGGAAGGGGCACTTGAAATAGTGGGAGGTAGAGGGGTAGGGTGTGGAGTGGTGGATGTGGGAGGGAACGGGAGTAAGAGTGGGGGATGTGCAGGATAGGTTAGGAAGAGGTGGGTGAAAGTGGTGAGGGTCGAGGGGATTGGTCTAAGGTTGGTTGGTGGGGGTGAGGGGGGGTTTGGGAGGTGGTGTGGGTAGGGTCTCGGGAGGTGAGGGGAGGATAAAGTATAAAGTGTGGGCGCGTGGGGGGATTTGGCGGATTATTGAGGATAGTCGATGGGGAGTGGCGGGGGTGGGTGGGTATCGGGAGGAGGGCGAGAAATGTAGGAGGGTTGAGAGGCACAAGGGGGGCGGGTGATTGGTGGTTGGAAGAGTGGAGGAGGGTGGGGGCAGGTTGATGGGTTGACTGACGGGGATGGGGTGGTGTGGTGGGATTGGGTCTGTGAAGCAGTGTGGCTTGAGGGCGGAATAGAGTGGAGGAGCTAGGGGTGTATCGGTAGGGGGTGGTTGGGGGGGTGGCGTGGAGGGGAGAGGGGTGGTGGATGTTGGAGAAAGGAGGTAGACGGTGCGGTAGAGGGTGGGGGGGTTTGCTAAAGGGGGACCTTCTCCCCCCCTATATGAAATTTGAGCTTGTTTGAAAAATCGCGAGTCCCCACCGCGAAACCATCGTAGATGAGGCTCCAAAATATGATTAAAGCTCTCCCACCTCATCTTGGTTGAATTCTTAGGAAATGGTGACACTTCTGCCGGTAATCATTGCATCAGACCTGGAGTGAACACAGGTTAGAGTTTGGGAAGGTACTAAAAAGATTCCAAAGAGCTATGGTGGACATTGGGACATTATTTGGGATTTCTCTGTTATTGCTCTCATAAAATCAACTCATTGGGGCCCCCCCCTGGAAAAAAATCACAAGCCGAGTTATTGAGCACCAGAGCGCTTGTAATCGCTCCTATGCAATAGGTTGTGAAGAAGGAAATCATAAAGTGGTTGGACGCCGGGGTATCTATCAATCAGCCGATAGCAGTTGGTATTGCCCGTGTTCAGTGTGTATCAAGAAAGGGGGAATACTGTGGTCCCAACTAAAGAATAACTTGTTTTCCACTGAGACCGGTTTTTTTTCTGGATGGAGTGTTTGTGGGATTACCGTAACTGAACTCATGGACTGATAAAGACGCATTTTTTCCTATGCCCCTTTTTTTTTTTTTGGGTTCGCTCATGATTAGATGTTGGATAGACTGCTGGAAAAGGGTGGTATGGTTTCTTGAATGGTATTCGGTGTCTAATCAATTTCTATTGCACCAGAAGATAAGAGAAAAACCACCTTCAACTTGTCCCCATATGGGACCTTTTCGTTCAGAAGAATGTCGTTTAGGTTGTGCAATGCCACCCGCAACCTTTCAGAGATGTATGATGTCATCTGTTCTGACATAGTGGAGGATACTATAGAAGTTTTATATTGATGATTTTTCTCTGTCGGTGATTCATTCGCGCGGTGTTTGAACAATTTATCTGAGGTACTTAAGAGATGTGAAGACTGCAATTTAGTACTAAACTGGGAAAATTGTTCATTTCATGGTGAAAAGGAGTTATTGTTTTGGGTCATCGCATTTCAAAAAGGGCATAGAGGTTGATCTGAGGCTAAAGTCGAGGTAATATAGAGACTGCCCCCACCAATCTCTTTGGAAGGTTTTTAGAAGATTTCGTGGCATGCAGGTTTTACTTTGAAGATTCATCAAATACTTTCAAATATTTCACACCCATTGTGCAAATGCTGGAGAAAGATTGTAAAATTTTGTTTTGATGATCTTGTCTTAAGGCATTCGGTGAGTCTAAACGAAAATTGGTGTTTTGCGCTATCATTATTTATCCGGATTAGAACAGTCCATTGAGGTGAATTACTCTCTAGTGGGGGGCTCTAGGTGTAGTACTGGACAGAGAAAAACAAATCCTCACCCCATCTACTAATGCCCCACCCTAAAGTAAAGCCCCTAAATGAATCTCATAAGAACTACACAGTGACTGAGCAGAACTCCTTGCAGTAGTTTTTGCTTTGAGAAATTTCCTCCTATTTGCTAGTACGTAGTCATAGTGGCATACTGACCACTCAGCATTAGATATTGATGGCAAGAAGGATTGCGAACCCAGGCTGATTCGTGGGTATTACTGCTACATATGAATTGACTTTGAAAGTGATGGATAGAAAAGAACTGAAAATCATGTTGCTGATCACTTGTCTCGTCAGAGGATGAGCTTATGAGAGATTTAGGGATACGACTGACATTGATGATACTTTTCCCTCTGACATGTATTGGCTAGTTACAAGACTTGATCCCATGTTCGCAGATTGTTGCGACCTATCTGGCTATGATATGAACCATACCTTTTATAGTAGTTTTGCGACGAGATAATTCGCGTTGTGTTCCAGAATGTGGACTGTTGAGTGTGTTGGGAGGCATGCCCATTCCTCACCCGTTGGGGGTGGACATCACAGCGTATCCTCACCGCTCATAAGATTATTACAATCGCTACTATGGCAACTCTTCATCAAGATGCTCATGGTTTGTAAGCATGTACAATGGCCAACGAGATGGCGGTATTTCAGAAACAAGAGCTCCCGCTAAACCCCATTCTTGTGATTGAGTTAGTGATGTCCTGGGGTTCTTGACTTTATGGCCCTTTCGTGAGTTCTCTGGGATGAATTAACATTCTAGTAGTAGTTATTAGTATCTAAATGGGTCGAAGCCATAGCCCTCGCAAACAATGAAGGAAGAGTGTCACTGGCATTTTTGAACAGAATATATTCTCTCGTTATTGGGCACCCCAAGGGCCATTATTAGTGATGGGGGCTCCACTTCTGCACCAGATTGTTCAAGGGGTTGTGAGAGTAGTAACTTGGTCGCCATAATGTGGCCACTTCCTTACCACCCTCAAACTATGGGCAGTTGAAGTGTCGAATCGTGAGATCACACAGATATTGTCAAAACATAACGCTAGTAGAACGGATTGGTCAAATAGGCTTGAATGATGCTCTTTGGGCCTACGACAGCATATTAGAGACTCCCATAGGTATGTCTCCATACCAACTTGATAGGGAAAGCTTGTCATCTTCCGGTTGAGTTTATATCATAAAGCCATGTGGGCTTATGAAGAAGATAAAAATGGCTTGGAGCAAGCTTCAGAGCACGGTTTTAAATGGGTTAAATGAACTGATGAATTTCGCCTGAAAGCCTATGAAACTCAGCCCTATACAAAGAAAAAATGTAAGACGTACATACAACAAAATTGAAAAACGAGAGTTTATGTTTGGTGATTTGGTGCTTTTATTTCAATTCCAGATTGCGCTTGTTTTCCAGGCAAACCTAAGTCCAAATGGACGTGTCCTTACCGGTTACCCAACTATTCCTATGGAGCAGTTGAGTTTTGGAAACTAAGAGGTGTGTCCGGTTCAAGGTGAATGGACAGCGCATAAAAAATCTATTTTCGGGCATGCTTAATCTGCGAATGAAGTGATAGATGGCACACCATCTTGATGAAGTCCTGAGTAATCAAGTGTCCCCAGTCTTGTGCGCATTAAATCAGCGCTTTGTCTGAAGGCACCCAATTCTTTATCGTTTTTTTGTAGTAATGGTATCATCTTTTCCATTATGGGTTTTGATTTCGGCCCATCACCAGAAATTTCTGCAGAAAATTACTCTGCATCAGTCCTGATGGACACATCTACGGACCGTTGCGTCTGCAACGGACCGGCGTAGCATCCGTCGACCAGGTACGTTTGTCTGTCGTTTTGGAAACTAGGGCACACACGACGGAACCAACGACGGCCGTCACAACTGCGATGGACCATCGTCGTTGATCCCGTCACTGATTAATGAATTATATCCTACCCGACCCGGCTGGACGCCTTTTCAAAATCTGCCGTTTATACACCCCAACCCTCATTTTCATTCACGATCAAAAAAAAAGAGGTATCCCCATTCATTCATTATTCCCTCTCATCTCCCCTCTCTCTTTAACTTTCACATTTCCCCTCACTGATCATTTGCCCCCTCACAATCCTCCTAATCCTTAAAATTACATCTACTCGTCGGTGCTGCTGCTGTAGGTTGTCTACCTTGCCACTGAATTCGATTTTTCCATTTGCGTTTTCTCCATTTCCAAGGTATGTTCTCTAAATTTATATCATTTATCTTGCATTTTTTGTTTAGTATTGTATTAGCTTAGTCTTAGTCGTATATGTTCCCCTTTATATGATTATGTCTAAACCTAGGCTCAAATGTTCGAATTGCCATGTTGACAACCCTAACATAGGTGATTTGCATTGGGAGTTCCTAGGTAGTTTGGGATAGACACATATAGGTCCACAACATTACAAGACGCATGTGGGTTTCATTATGGGGGAATGCAATAAGTACCCCGCAGTCTATCCTGCTTTCGGAACGAGAATCCCGATGACGGACCGTCGCAACCACGTGGACCGTCGTAGGTCCGGTCCCAAATCCCTAGCACCCTGTACCACGACGGTCGTTACGGACCTTTGTCTTCCACGATGGTCCATCCTGCACACCGTTCGGGTGTGCAGAGGACCCTGTTTTTTCTAAGGGGTCCTCTCACTTTTTCTAAGTGTCATTCACGGAGCATGTGACGGGACCGTCATACCACGCGGTCCGTCCTGCATGACCCGTCATGATGTCAGAGACCCCTCGTGCTAGGGTCTCCCAAATTTTCTAATTGTCCTCCGACGGACCGTCATACCCACGACGTCCAGCTCACGACGTCTGATGGTCATAGACCCCTCTGCTAAGGGTCTCGCAAAATTGTTTAAGTTCTCTACGATGGACAGTCATAACCCACGACGGTCCCAAACCTGTGCGACCACATGAATGTCAAAGACCCTCTCGCTAAGGGTCTCCCAACATTTTCTAAGTGTCCTACGACGGACACTACGACGGACCATCATACCCACGACGGTCCGTCCTGCTCGACCGTCATGATGTGTCAGAGACCCCTCTTCAGTTTCTTTATATATACATAACTAATTCACCAACACGACTGACCTCATGAGATCCGTCATAGCCACGCCCGAGCCTCATTTGGCCGTCATGTGATACCGTTTCAATATCAACTAACACCCTATTTTCAATGTTTTATTTCGTATGGTGGGCTTTCCTTTTCTTGTTTTGTTCCACCAACTCATACTCTATTGATCCTTATTCAGGTACATATCTACTAGGCACCAAGCAAGACCGCACCTCCGCTCGCTGCGATCTGAGTCCTTTCGCTCCGTCTGCCCGCATTGTCATCGGCGTCTGATGATTAGAGTGACCCTGAGTATTGCCCCCAGGCACTTCCTGGCCCCTCCCCGTGCTTACGCCCCTAGAGCTTACACCCCAAGATGGTGCGTCCGGCGTAGTCACGCCTCCCAGTCTTATGGATGAGCGCCACTGACCGGCACACCCTCTGGGTCCGGCCACCAATGAGGAAGGAGCGTCTTTCTCCTTAGTAGTATCACATGTTCCGAGGAAGCTTCTGCTCTTCAGAGGTTCCCGCACCCGCCACTGCTATAGCGTCGCCTCGTCTGATGAGGCTCAGTTCAGCTCTATACCGTCGGCACCAGTTGCAGGTCCCCACCCCAGTCGCTGACCAGCCAACCTGGCGGTTTGTGTCCGCGGCATTTCAAGTTTACTCCGCTCGAAGTTCCAGACCGATAAAGGAGTTAATAACTTCGAAACGTCACTTGGAGCGGCGGGTATTACAGGGAGTATCGCCACTATGCCGGCTATCCATAACCTCCTTTTTTCCCCCCCCCCAGCACGCTTTGATTGGACAGTCCACGTCTTTGGACTATACATCGAGGAGATGGTCCGAGATTTCTACGCCTCCTACGTAGCGACTCTCCGATCACAGTATCGACAGGCGGGCGGCTCCCGTAAACAGCCCCATTGGAGTAGGTTCGGTTAGGGGCGGGCAGTTTTACATTTCTCTGCCCAGCCACCGCCGATTCCTATACGGCAAGATGGCAATATGCTACTCGGACCCCCATCACTGCCGAGTTTGACTACCGCGGCCAATAGTAAAGGATGGATATTTCTTGCGAGAGCCAGCCACTGAGATAGCCACCAAGAGGTGGATGGCCCTGCACCTGTCATTAGATGTGAGGGGTGTCGATTTGGTCACCGAGCCGAAGGGGCCATCAAGAAGGCCAACCTCACGGTTAATCAGCAAATTTCTTGTGGCCCTGGCTCGTCCTGTGCACTACCTTTCCCCACCAACTGCTGATAACATAGTTACCTGGGATCGAGCAGTGTGATGGCGTCGATAATATTAGCCCGGCTTCGCGGTGGACTACGCATGGCTTTCTTCCAGGCATCATGCACGATAGGGAATTCAGGTCACTACTACCTACCCCTTCCGTGTATGATCTTTGCCCTTTGCAGTCCGCAGGTGTGTCCCATATGGCACGTCGATCAGCTTAGTACCCCGAGGGCACTTCGACGTCGGCCTCATCAGAGGACGAGTCCAATTAGTTGGCTTCCACTCAGAGGAACCCCGTCCAGAGCTGTCCCTACTTACTGATGATCCTTGCGATCGGTCGCCAGGCCTGCACACCGCACAGGCGTCCACGTACCTACCCAGGGCGATTTCTATCCGGTATTTTAGCACCGCCCCGAGCTCCTCTCGCACACCGCCTCTATCTTATGGTCCCCGCTTGCTAGAGTCCAAAACTAGAGGCACAAATTGCCACCTTCCTCACCATATTCAGCCTGTGGATTCAAAGTCGATTACAGTCTGAGGCACTCTATATAGGAAAGATGCACATTTACGAGAGCTGATATGTGCTGAGGTCAACTATCCGTCTGGACGCATTTGAGTGAGATGTTAGCTTCGACCAGCCCCTCGATTGATGTGTCGACTCTTCAGGCTGCAGTCGACATCCTTCGTGGCACACATCGACACGATCCCAGAGGAAGGGTGCCGAAGTCTGAGGCCCTTCGTCGATCCTGCTGTGGTACCGTGCCTAGCGGGCCCTGTTTATCTACTTCAGAAATTCCACAACCTCCCCCTCGAGAGTGCCAAGAGCGAGGGGTCGAGCAAGGTGAGGCGCGAGCAATGAAGAAGGAGCGACGAGAGATGGAGGCTCGCGGAGAGCCTCCTTCTGACGATGCGGTGCACCATATGAGAAGCAGTCGAGTTAGCGGGTTGGGCGTCTAGCTCCCGCGCACTGTAGATATCGCGGGCGGCACTACTGATGGGTGCTTCTGTTGCTGAGGACATCACGAGGGGTCCAGATTGCAGCGGACGTTGGGTTCTGGGGAACGCGACCCACCATCTTGCTGATCTGCGGCTCTTGCGCCAAGTTTTGCGTCACCTACCATCTCTAGTATTTACATTTTTATTCATTGGGGACAATTCATGCTGTTTTTGTTGGGGTGGGGTAATGATAGTGAGGTTTAGGGTGAAGTCCTGAGTAGCCCATTCACTAGTGTCTTCTTTGGGTGTTTTCTTGCCTTGTTGTTTCTTTTTTCCCACAAAGATGATTAATTTTTCTGTTAACCGGCATGTTATTCTCTTGTACATATTTAATTCTAGAGCATGATGGCTAAAATGATATCCTGATAAACTGAAATCATGCATGACTATGCCGGTAACTACAATTGTGTGGCTCTACGCATGAAATAGAGTTACACTTGCATTACCCTAAGTCTTAAAACTTTTCGAAACTAGGTGTCTACAATCTGGTATAGTGATGAGATGTCAAGTGAATTTGCGGAGAATTTGAATAGGGTCCACTATTGGTACTTAGCTAGAACTTGCCTGGTGATAGTCTGCTGAAAGTAACTGTAATAGACCATTGGAAAGGAGTCATAGGCCCTTTTTTTTGAATAAAGCCCGTTCTAATCCTAAATAAACGAACCAAGAAATTTTTATCCGTCTTGATCCAAATAATTTGAGCTTAATTAGACCTTCTTTTTCCCCTAACTGATCAGTTGTCAGGGGAACAATGTGTTGGCCCTGGTCCTCCTTTTGACATGGGCACCTCAAGCTTGCCACAGCATACGTTGAGGGTGTTCATGGCCGTAAAAAACTCTCCGTTAGGTCCCTGACCCAGACCTTTGGGTATTGGTACCTTGCTTCATGGCCAAGCCATGAGTTGAGGGTGGCTATTGAGAATCTCGGGAAGTGGGGTTGAAAGAACCAAAGATACGAGAAGAATAAGTACAGTGACTCACATTCGTTGAAACAAAGTACATGCATAAGAACACTCTACCGATTACAAACCAAGAAAAGAAAGAGAGTCACTCACACAAATGAGAAAGAGAGAACTAGCAGGTGAAAGAATATAAGAACACTGGCTATATAAAATGATAGGAAAGATGGAAGGTGTTAGCAGATATGTCAAGGAGGTGCACAAAAAAGTCCACATAATATACCTAATATACCTACCTGACCCTGAGCCTTATGTTTACAAGCTAACAAAGTCATCGTGATCCTAGGGTTGTATAACAACTTAAGCATGAAACAAGGGCAAGCTATGGAACTAAGGTATGAATGAGTTGGTGACTTTGTTCATGAGAGCGAGTGTGAAAGTAATCCTTATACTGAAACTGAAATCATTGTGTAAAATGAGGATTTGTTCTAAATTGAGGACATTAGTTTTTGCAATACCATAATTGTTAGCACCTCTGTGGAGATTGAAGAGGATAGTGTTAATGCATGGTTAGTCTGTGTCATGTTCTGTCCCCAAAATTCAAACCCTAATAGTGATAGCATGCATAGATTTGATTGAGATTAATCGTGATTGATAGCCAATTATGGCAAAGGATAAAACATGATACTATTGTCCAAGGATTTTTGTAGTGAGTCATAGTGCGTCTCCTTGTAGGACAACAACGATTTAGTTGAGGGTGTTGATATACCTTGGTTTCACGGAAAAAAACGCAAAAAAAAAAAAAAAAAAAAAAAAAAAAAAAAAAATAAATTAAATACTTTTTCCTTAAGTTTTGGTCCGAAGCCTTTGTGTGCTATGTTGATAAGGTTTCTCTTTGTTTTGCAGGGTAAATCTTCCAAGCTGCATGCGGAATTTTGAGAGAAAAATGCAGAAGAGACCGGGCACCGTACGGATCTTATGTGTCCGCCGTGCCTGTCACGGTCCGTAGGTGCAGCTGTAGTGCAGTTGCTGAAGGAAGATGGGGAAGTAGGACCAATTGTGGGGATTTCGAAGCTGTGACGGTCCGTCAATTGCTATGAGGTCCGTTCTGCGGTTCGTCGTGTAGTTCAGAGAATTTCCCAGTACCCATATGCTAGAGTTGAAGTATTTTGGAACGAAGACCCTCGACGGACCCGTTGTTGCCTAATGACGGTCCCGTCATACTTGCCGTCGAGGGAATGAAGAAAGCATGCAGAAGAATTTGCACAAGTATGGGACGACGGAGTCCATGACGGTCCGTTTGTGACTAAACGGTCCGTCGCGTGTCGTCGACCCAGCCGCGTTTTGGAAGATTTTTCAGCAATTAGAATTTTTTGTGTATTTGGTAAGGTTTTTGTTTTATATACTAGTTGTGAAACACTCGTTTTTGAGGTTAGACACCAGATATTTAGACTCATATTATAGATTCTTTTTATTAGTGTTATACTTTCGGATTATCATTGATTGATTGTTTGTGTGATTTGTGGTGATTACTCAAGCAACCTTTTGGATTCTATTCTTTCTCATTGAAGTCAGTACTGAATTCTTATTTGATATATTTGAATCTTGTGGTTATGGCTATGAGTACCTAAACTTCATAACTAGGGTTGTGGAACAATAGCAAAATATTAGATAACCCTAGCTAAAGTAACACTTCCAGAATAGTGTCTTGCATGTTATTAATAATTCTTTCGCTTAGAGTCTTTTTAACGGCTGATCAACGTTTGAAATCGCCGTTAATGCTACTGGCCGGACCAGGAGGTAGATATAGTAAAAGAATATCTAACATAATTTTATGTATCTATCTCAATAGGCTATATTGAATTGGGACGAGTCATAACTTCGTCAAATATCAAATAACTAATCTTAATATGAGGTACAGATAAGGGTTATGAAGCAACACACGTGGCCGGACCAAGTGCGTAGTGGATTTTCTAGATGCCGTACCAAGATTTCGAAATACATAACTTATCACTTTGCATGCAAGATACTAGGAAAGAATTGTTATAGTTAGGATTATCAAGTTATGAACCTGTGGGGAACACGGAAACCCTAGTTACTTTGATTAATTGTTAAAATCAAACTTTCAAAACTGCTAAGTGTCCCTCTTTCAAATTTTTAAGTTACTTTTACTCATTTAGGATATAAACCCCCCTTTTTATGTTTTTACTTTCTAAGGATTCCTTCAACCAACAATAGTTAATAACAAGTTTGAAGTTTAAGTCTAGACTATTTTCCTCCGTGGGATGATCCAACCTCCTATTGGGGGTATTACTTGACAGACCACTTTACTATGATTTTAAGAGTAATTTGAGCGTACAATATAGATAAATTCATCTTCCTCAGTCTCTACATATTTTAATAGAAGAATTTGGATACACAGTATTGAGAATGTAGATGTATCTAACAACTGCCTACGTCAATCAGATGGTTTACCCTTACATTTCTAACGCACTTCTTTTAGCAAATCATGCTGCTAATAAGATATTTGAACCCAATAGAATTCGCTACTATCATAATTCTATCTTTTGGAGTATCAATATGTGATGGTTGACCACTTTTAGGAGCAGACACACCACACAAACCCAATTGTACTTGGGAATTGGTTAGTACCCTATCTTGCATTGGACACGTATATCACTATTGAAGTATCTATAACTTGGAAACATCAATATTTTTTTCCTGCATAAGCCTTCATAGTCCAGCCCCATTCATTCGAAATCCTACCATCCCCACGCCCCCGCACATAGTTGTACTTTTTTCTGTCTAGTGCTGCATATAGCGTTTACATTTAAATATATAAAACAATAATGATAAGAGTAATCAAGATGATGCATTAATGTATCACATTTTTTAAAGACCATACAATTTAATTAAGTGGTAGTTTTAATGTATCAGATTCGCCAAAAAAATATTCGCGTATCACAAATTTAGACTGTTCTGGCTATTATGATTGGCGACTAAATTATTTAATGTTTTCACAAATTAACTTAATTATCGCAATATTAACCTAATGTATCACAATATTAACAATCAATACAATTAAATTAATCGTTTAAGTTTTAGGTGTCAGATTCACAAAATAGTACCTGTTGCGACGTTAATACATATTTTTATGTTTTGACGCATCAAAATTAGAGAATGTATCCTGATGCTTAGCGATGCTATTCACTTTTTTTCAGCATTCCTTTGCATATATCAACGAACGCATCTTCACAAATAATTTTATCATTATTAATACATTACGATCATAATCAACAATTAAACAAAATCATCACCACCATTATACGAGTACTAAAAATTTATGCATCATACAAATAAATAAAATAAATGTATCACCATTTATAGATCTTAAAAAATCAAACACAGTTCGTCAAAAAATAGATGAAATACTCACATATCTTTGTCTATCAGATCTTTTTACATTGCGATTGGACTTGTTTGTTATCTTATATTTCTCCATCACATCTACGAGTGTTGCTTTACCATTATATATTGACTTGTCTTCACCTCTATACTTTTTGAATCGATTATGTAATTTATAACTTCCAATTCTAGAATATAATATGAAACACAAATTCTTGACATAACCACTGCAAGAGCTTCTTTATCCTGTGATGTGCCTTCTACACACGTAATTTCTTTGCATGTTACATCAAAGTTATGTATATCCCCACCAATCTTCTCACTTGTATCAATACATAATGGATACATTGTGAATTCTGGCTCACTTTTTTTCACTTATAAATATAGTGTAACACCCATGTCATTATTAATTTTCATCAGAGATGAGTTACCTTCTACGATGTATCAAATTTAATATTGTTCATTGACACATCGATATCTAACTCGATTGAAATTGTTTCTTTGAGATTCAAAAATCAAATTGATTGTCCAATAACGATTTTGTCACTTCTGTAACTTTCATAATTCACTTTGCTCACCCAAATTTCTAAATGTCTCAGTATAATCGATATATTCATCATGTATTGATAAAATCTCAGAGTTTTAGTCGAACTTCTCACTGTTTCAGAATCTTTTAGATGTTCAAGTATTGTTCTTTAATGGAGAAGATGTAATTTTGAAATTTGAATTTCATAATGTATAGGTGGATAACCTATTATGATATGGACTCTTTTGGATCATTCAGGTGTATATCAAGTAAGTACAATTAATTTTTTATTTTTTTTTAGCGCAACAATAATTTACTTACCTTTTATCCGATATAATGTATTCAAATGTTAGCGATGTATCAGGAGCCTACTTTTTTAAGGAATTTTTTGTAAAATGAAAATTAGTTGGGATAATATGTAATTTAGATCTTACACTATGGGATTCCGTTAATTTATACTTTCGAATTATCTTGAGTTCAACCCTTAAATTCTGGGCGAGTTGGGAAAGATAACCAAAGTGTGGGTTCATTTTTTATACCTCTATATATAACTATACATTTTTCATCATCATCATTTTTGAAATCTTTTCAATAGATCGCATGAAAATTATCAAAACTAATGTGTCTTATGAATAAATAATTTTTTAATAGACTTATTTCGAACTAAATATATTTTCAATATACTTATTTAGAAGATATCTAACAAATTAAATTTATTTTTAAAAAAAAATATACCCATGATTTTTTTAAAAAAATTCATGTGCTCAAGAGTAACAAAATTAGAGTGAAGTAATTGTATATTTAAAAAATATGTTCAAATTTATTTAAAGAAACTAAAATAAAATAATTTCTTCTACATTTTTTTCCTAAAACCCACGAAAAATTAAAATCAGAAAGTCAAATTATAAATTAATCACGAAAATGTTAGAGGGCAAAAGAATAAAGAATGGGAAAGAGGAAAAGTAACTTAAATTTTAGTTTTTATGAATTGTTAGATATATAGAAATTTATTGAGGTAAAAAGTGGTGTTTATCATAGGATTAAAAAAATGATTTTGGGAAGAAAGGAAGAGAAAGGAGGAAAACTTTTTTAAAAAAAATATTAAATGGTGAGATACGCATGTCAAGTGTTTATTTCACCACAAGACACATGTATGATGATGAAATTTTGGGAAGTTAAAAATTCGATTATAAATCAGAAATATTTGACCATTTTCTCTTTGGATTATAATATAGTCATTATATATAGGCAAAACACTAAATAATATTATATATTAAATTATTGTTGTAAAAATATGCATACAAGGGATAATGAGGAAAGAACGAGGTACTTCTGACTTGGTTAGCTTGAAAAAACACAAGTATATATATATACTAGAGGGGCAGGGACCATGATAGCACGGGCCAAACAGACTCTCACAAGTAATTTTTAGTTATTAAAAATAATAATAACAGTGACAAACTGACAATAACAAAAATTGGTAAAAGTTTACAGGTCACAATGAATATATAATGTAGCAAAGTAGATATTATTAGGAGCTATTTCTTATTATGATGATTCTGGCTGGATTAAATAGAGAACAATTTTCTGTAGAAAGAGTGTAATTGACTTAGAGAGCTAAATTAAAAAATATCACATCCAATTGCAAGAAAATTCAAATTTATATGTTATCATCACATTTCATCTGACTTCAACCCGTGAGCATAGCTCGAGTATTTCTAGTGTAGAAACTGATTCAAGTGAGATCTACCAAAGGGGAAGTAAAATCAATTTACAAACGACATCAAAATGTACAAGTGACAGAAAAAACATAATATTATTCAAAAATGAGTACACACTGCCATATGAATGCATTTTTTTAAGATAAAAATTACATCAAAAATTTATCTAATTCTAATTATATTCAAGTTGTTGATCTACAAATAAAGGAAAAATAAGAAAAGATATTTGTGGATAATTTATTTCAGATTTGATATGAGAAAGCAAAAATTATTTCAGTTGATTCAAAGCCCACACCAAAGAAAGTAGTGCAACATGACAATACTTGATATATCTTGAAATAGAAAAATTTCCAATACATTCAGTTCAACATCCACATATCACAACAAAAAAAATGGTCATACACGAAGCTAAAATAAATATACAATTTTCTACATGTTTTATAGTTCATCTACAATTGAACTTGTCAAGCTTATACTTCATCTGTGATTTTTTTATTTTTTTTAGAATTCATCTCACTACTTGTAAGAATAGGAGTAAATGAATGTACTACGTAAAGATTACCATCATAGGCAACAACCAAATGAATCATAAAGTAGAAATACTAACAAATTGTTTGTGCAAGTAAGACTCCCACATTGAAGAGCCCTGCTCCTTTTGGGTAAACATTATTGTGTTCTTTTCAAAAAGTATAAAAAAAAAAAGAAATAGAAAACTTACTTGGAACAAATGAATTATATATTCTAGAACTACTCATGTATGGATCGATAACATCTAACTTAAATTAAAAATAAGATAATACTCACATATACATAGAAGTGCAACGACACTTGAGACGTATAACTTGTTTAAGAGTCTAGACATGTTGAAACCTGCAAACTCAAATGACAAAAAGTACAAACAACTTATCCCAATAATATCACAGGCAAGTAAATTTTATGTCCATCGGAATAGAGTAACAAAGTAGTGATTCTTGAACAAAGAAGAAATTAGCCAAATCATAAATCCACAATCTCAGTGTACCCAACAGAAATCGTCATAGATATGAAAGTTCAGCAACATTTGAGAGGGCATGTGTTTTCAAAAGCAATACAAATGATTATAGCTTAAATGAAGATGATAAAAAAAAATTAATAACAAATGAAATAGTCCACCATTTATAGTATAATCTACATAATATCTTGTAAAACTTCTCGTTGTAGTGTTTGTACACCCCTTCCCCAATAGATAAATAATTATTCTGCTTGTTTACATCGGTCATTCTTGTAGTAACAAATCTAATTGAATGAAACATAATTTCTAAGGAGTAAAGGTCTAAGAGAATTTCGATTGACTTATTACAACATATTGTATCCATAATTCTAAAAGAAAGTTCAAGTTTGCGATATTTATACCATCCATAAGCAAACCTCACTCTTGATTTGGTTATTAGTCAAGCACAACGCAACTTATTCATATGCATAAAATGATTCAAGTAAAATCTACGAAAAAGAATATCAAGTAAATTTACGATGCCACATTCACATATGACAACACAATTTGTTCATACACGAACCATAAATAAATACATGCTTTCGAATTTTTAATTTATCTACAATTTGAAAAGTTTTTCCACTTATTCCTTGCATTGGGTAGAATTATCATCAACATTTGATCAAGTTCAATAATTTTCTATGTTTACATTCTTTATGTTACTTTACTTATTCCTTTGCATTGGGGCAGAATTATCATACCATTTGATCTAAGTTCAATAAATTTTTCTCATGTTTACATTATTTATGTTTTACTTTTGATGTACTACCTTCTTTTCAACTTTTTTTTTCTTAAGCTGGCGCAAAAAAGTTATATAAAGTGTAAAGCTTATTGTATCATTACCCATCATGTCAAATAATACCTTTTCTAGTCAAATTTGATTTTGCACACATGAAACCATTTAAGAATCTATGAAAACTTGAAGTTGTATTAAATAGAGTATTAAGTTACCAAACACCAATGATACAAGCAATACCTGGGAAATTATTAACATTTAGAAACTTATTCAAAGCAGCACCAAATATACTCATAACTGAGTGAAACTTACTGAAATGCTTTTCGAATCATTCATCCTGGTTAGTCCATGTCAACACTAAGTTTATACCCTTTCACGTAAACTCTCTCTTAACAAAATTTCAAAAGTTAAAAGTTGATGAGTATTTTTGAAGTCAAAAAAGCAGGCACAGGACATGTAATACTCCTATTTTTCTACTCCAAGAGCGGCAAAAATTGGTTCAAGTTACAAACATTTTTCAATAAAAAAAAAAAATTAGAAGAAGAAAAGATTTCAAAAGCACAAAAAAACAAGATTAATGTGTTGATAATACATATTTCCTAAGAAAAAATCATGTTAGATTGGACGAAAAGGCATATTAAAATTGAAATTACTTGTTCTTTAGTGCTTTTGTAAATTAAACTATCGCTTTAAATGTATTTTGCAAAAGCACTCATAAACTGAGTTTCTTCAGCATTAATGTATATTTGGGCAACTTATACATATATTGCCAAACAAATAATGTGTTATTCCACTTGAAAAACTTTCTTTTGTCCCCCCCCCCCCAATTTACCCAAAATTATCTACTATCGTAGCAAAAGAAAAACTGTGTTGAAACCTTATAAATAAACATACTTATGAATAAATAACTTCTTAAATGAAAACACTCAATGTAAGAATATGCATAAATGCACCAATCACACATGAAAAACATGTTTCATTAGTTGGAAATTTGAAAATACAGACTAGCAGTTTGCACTCCAAGTCCTATAACTTTTGGGAAAGCACCTATCATTCAGTAAATAATTGTATGATCAAATATGTATCTACAACTAAAATATACTTCTTAATTAGTGAAAAACATTGCTAGGGAAGTGTATTTGTTGCTTGTGTTGCTTCAAGAATACTGTTATCTACACCAATATTAAACCTTAAATTATCATCTTAATACTATTTTTTTCTTCAAGTATAATGTAAAAACAATATTAGAAAAGGAAAAAGTACACAACTAAAAAAAAGAATTAACCTAAGTTGGGTTCAAAGTAATGTTCTCTGCACAATTTGACACCTTAATTCCTTAATTACTTCTAGTAGTCTTTTTTCGTAATATTGTACATTATAAGAAACTAAAAAAGTAATGTATCCGAATTAAAATATAGAAAGAAAGGGACAGTATAATCAACCAAAAAGAATCTTCTTCTCTTACGCCAAAAAAGGTTAGTTTTCCTTTTATGTTTGAAAAAAACATCATTGGGGGGGTTGGTTTAACGTGACATACAATGGAACACGCTACAAGTGTCCGCACCTTTGGGAATCAGTAATTTGTTGCCTCGTTGGTAACCCCTGTATTATATCATCTAGAATACTCCATTAGGACAAGACGAAGATAGTAGAAGTTGATCGTCACCGCTTTTTTTGGTTTTCAATGTAATGCTTCTTGCATGAATTATCTTTGTAGTTAAGCTAAAGCCTCACGTTAAGTCTATTTGGGTGATGTGTTCTTGTCGCTATCAGACTACGAATAAGATGGACATTACAAAGAAAGATGTGACAGATGAACTAACACAGTTAAATCAACACTTGCCCAGTTAAATGTTTAGCATTAAGAGAGTGTGAGCTTCAAAAGCTTTATAACTAAAATATTGCGGCAGGAAAAATTGATAATATGCAATTAATTTGTAAGACATTTTCATATTGTAACTACCAAAGAAAACCTTATGGTTTTTCTTTGTTTTATAGATTTTAGTCTAATCTTAGAAGGTATAAGAAATCGAGGTTGTTGATCCACCACTAAAATCACTGACATTTGAATTTCAAAATTAATCCATCTTTAATTGAAAGTACACTTGAATATCAAATTATGCAAGGCATTTTTTATGTCACACTTCTTTTTTGAAATGTATCAGGACAACCTGCATCACATAGTTACTCGAGATGTTCATTAATATAGAGTTATAGTAAAACAAATAAAACAAAAAAAATTAAGCCACCATTTTGAATTCTGGAATGCAAGTACCCCATTTTTTTTTGCAGTTCAATTTTATTTTTTGTGCACATAGATGAAACGAGGACAACGAAAAATAAAATTTGAATCTCTATCAGCCATACCCAGTTGCAATCTTTGAGTTCCACTCCCTCAAGCAGATCCCCCTTGTGCACAACTAACTCAGTGCATTCGTGCCCCAGGTTATGATTGAATCGTCTTACCACTTGAAATTTTGATATGGATTTATATGTATTGTGCATACTGCCTTTCTAATCATAATGAAGAAGAGAAGATTCAAACATAGAATTTTGCACATGAACATTAACCTACAAACCCCATTACTGATTAAGTTCGAGAAAAATGGAAAGCAATATTAAAAAAAATTTTTTCAAAAACAATTGAAATAAAATGAAAACTAAACAAAGAACCCAAAACCTCAAAAACCAAAAAGAAGAAGAAAATAACATTTATTAAGGAAAAGATTGAAGAAGGAAAACTTCCATTCATTAGGGCGGAGCAATTTACGGGTAATCGATAGTTACCATTGGAGGACAGTCGCCGAACCCCACGGCCATCCTACACATCCGCGTTTGAGTCTAAAGGGCACACAAAAAACTAGTTCAGAAAAATTGGGCTAAGTTTGATCGACGGACAGGACCGTGTCTGTCGATATAGCCACCCCATTTACCCCCTCTATGACATGAACAAGATTGACCAGACGACCGTCGTTCGAATCTACGGGTCCGTAAGTCTAGGTGGGATTTAGCAGGACAATTAGGTGAGAAAGAATGCAGTTGGATGAACTTACGTGATTCATAACTCTTAGCCAGAAAATATAAATTATGGGGCCTATGACATTACCAAGATAAGATAATTGAAATTGGCTTTTACCATAGCCACTGACCTTGCTAAAATGAGACCTTCGAGTAAAATGTTATGCCTATTTTAGTAAAGGTTTGGTCAAACAGGACCCAACGACAAAAAATTCGATTGAACGATTGTGGGACCGTCAGTCCAGGTCGTCGGTTTTGGGTACGACAGCAGCAATAAAAACTAAGAGGTCATTGGTCTTTTTTCACTCTTTAACCCCTAAGATACGTCGTTTTGACCCTAAATTCATAGAATTTAAGTCAGTTTAGCCTAAAAAAACATAAATTAAACTTACCAAGTCAAAACATTAAAGCAAAATTAGAAAATTAAGAGAAGCAAACAAAGGAGCAAACGGTAAGAACTTAGTTCAAGAACGAAGAAAGTTTCCAGCGGTTTTCGAGCCCCGAAATCTAAACTATTTTTATGTGGATTCATCATAGGAATGAGTGGGATTTCATAGTGGGGTTCCTTTTCTTCAACCATTCAAATCCCTAGTTTCAGTCAGATTCTTGTTATCATCTTATGATTCGGACCTGCGCTTTGAAGAACTTCAACAGAAACTTCATTGAATTTATTAGTCATATGTTCCAATCAGATTATCATGTTATTACTCAAATTATTGCATTTCATTTCAAGAACCCTGGCTAGTATTTCATTAGTTTCTGAATTACACATGCTAGGTCAGATATTTCAGTTATTCAAGCTATACCATGACTCAGTTGTAAATGCATCATCTAAGAATTAAAGGTTGCAATTCTTAGTTTTCATCTTTATTTTTGGAGCTATCCAGTATTTATTAAAAAATTAGACATAATCAGTTAAAACTATATAAAATTCCCAATGAGAGGTAGATAATATTGAGTTGGGGACTATGGTTTTCAACGTACCCCATAGTATCATAAATACTAGCAAAGTAGGTTGTAAGTCCCCTCTGTGGGCAATACGTTTAGTGATAACGGTCAGCACATTGCATGGTATTACTCTGTAGGGTCTATGGGGTCCTATTGATGGGGCAATAAAAAAATGCGGAGCCATTTGAGAATTGTTTACAGGACCCTCAAGGATCGCCGCTTATTTACTAAGTCAGTAAATGTGAGTTCAGGTTGCAATACGTGGCTTCCTGGTCAAATGTATCTAGCGAAGGGATCCGCGTGGAATTCAAGAAGATAGAAACAATGAAACAATGGCCCCCAGACCTACCTCTACTAAGATATCAAAGTTTTCTTAGGTCAGGGGTTTATTATAGACAGTAGATAGTGGAAGAATTTATCAATCCATTAGCCTCACCATTGACTATGGGTTGACTTTAGAGATGTCAACTTTGAATGGTCGATGATTGTGAGAAAAAGAAAAGCTTTGCTGAATGGAAAAAAACTAGATTAACGTATAGCTCTGCCTGACTCTTACCAGAGGAGTTCATATGGTTATGTGATCTATTGTGATGGCATCCAGAGTTGCTAGGTTGTGTGTTGATGCCGCGAGATAAGGGTATAACTTTTGCCGCTAGTCAAACTTAAGGTGCATTAAGAATAAGTATCCAACTCATGACCTAAGTTGCAGCAAGTGGTGTTTGCACTAAGATCTAGAGGACGATAACTGTATGGTGTTTCATGGCAGCTGTGTTCACTGACCATAAGAGCCTCAGTAGGTGTCACCAAGAAAGAGTTGAATCTTCCAAGAGGAGACTGTTGAGGTCCTAAGGATTGTGATATGAGTGTGCAGTTACCATCCTGGTAAGGACAAAGGTAGTAAAGATAGATGCTCTTAGTAGATATATATGGTTAGTGTAGCCTATGTTGAGAAAGAAAGGAAACTGCTAGTGAGATGCTCACGAGCTTGCTTGCTTAGGAAGCTCGCCTTATGAGCATATCACAAAGTGGTGTTTGTAAAGTTCAGAATGTGGCAAGAATCTTCTTTGATAGTGGAGGTTAGGGAAAAGAAGTTAGTGATCCAATCTTGCTTGAACTTAGGCTGCAGTCCCACATCAGAGAGTGTGGAGGTTTTATCCCAAGGGGTAGATGGGGGTGGTGGTACTTCGCTACAGGGTAGATGTTGGTTCCTGATGTGGGTGAATGAGAAAGTATAATCCTGAAGAAGCCATAAAATCCGATATTCTATTCATCCAGGTTGCCCACATAAGATTGTACCGCAATTGCGGGAAGTCTATTGGTGGAATGTCATGAAGAGGATTTATAGCAGACTTGGGGGTAAGTGCACGGTACGTGCCCCCAATGCAGCAAGTCAAGGTTAGAAATCAGAAAATCAGAAAACCAGGAGGTATGACTCAAGAGATTGAAAGTATATTCCTACGTGGAAAGGGGGAATGTGATCAGTATGGATTTCATCACCGGTTTTACCTTGTACTCGCAGGAGACAGCATGAACTCCATTTGGGTGATAGTTATAGGATGACTATGGTTCTCGCTTTTTAGTGGTCAAGACTACATATTCGTCAGAGGACTATGCCAAGATTACATTTAATGAAATTTTTGAAGGTTACAGGGAGTTCCTTTGTCTATCATCTCAGATAGAGGTCGTTAGTGACCTCTCATTTCTGGAAGGTCATTTCACACAAGGTGTTGGTGTACCAGTTAAACGTCGGACAACATTTCATCCGCGCCGGATGGGACAGGAATAGGCGTACCTTAGCACCTAGAGGATATGTAGAGATTTGTGTGACTCTAATTCAGGGAATTGACAATGACACATTCCTCTGATGATTTCACCTACAAGAATAGCTACATTCCAGCCCCATTCAGATAGCCCTTATGGACTTTTGTAAGTACTCCGTAGATGTAGATCGCCCCTTATGTTGTGTTGGGTTGATTAGTCCCAGGTCACAGTAAAGAAACTTTGATAGGGGCCAGCATTTAGACCTAAGTTGTTATACAAAAAGTGCAACTAATTAGAGATAGAATAAGATAGCACAACAGTTGTTACGAAAATATTTATGCAGATCCCTGTAAGGAAGGGGAACTAGAGTTCCAAGTTATTATGGGTTTTTTGCGAAAGTGTCACCCTCGAAAGGGGTGCCCCCGGTCCACATCGGCATCATTATGGCAGAAAGTGAAGCTAATCCTAGATATGTAACAAAATGTTACAAGTCTTAAAAACATGATTCCTGCAAGGTGGAACCCCCCGTAATCCATGAGTTAGAGTGTTAGAGCAGTCAGTAACATCCGGTCTTCCCACATCTTGCTCGTGAAGAAATGTGTAGGGACCATCCTCTATAGTGCCAGTAGAGAGTGTGGCGGTGAAAATGTGATGAAAGATTGTCTTTTATGAGGACCTTACTCCTGTACAGTTGAGATTCTTGACTTCCAGGGTACAAGGTTGGACAAATAACGAAGTCGCTTCATAGTCAAGGTTTTTGGGAGGATTCAGTCCGTTTAGAGGGGCTTCACTTGGAAGCAGGAAGCGCCATGAAGCCAAGAGTATCCCTCACCTCTTTCCTTCGATTTAGTCCAGGTTGACGGTACTAGTTCATCTTCAGTTTTTTCTAAGTCATTCTGCGTAAATTAAGTCTTCATTAGAATCATGTTCCCTCGGTTTGTACGTGACATTTTCAGCATATTTTCACCCCCCGTGTTGTCGAAAGTCCCCACATTCAACCGTATAAACTCAGTTCTCAGTGTTTACTGGTAAGGATTGAAAGCTCTCTGCCTCTATTTCAAATTAGTTTAGTCTTCATTCGAGGACCAATATTCCCAAGGGAGAGAAGTAACCAACCCGTATCCAAAAACAGACCAACTATCAGTTTTTAGAAATCTGCACAGGTGCAATCAACGGGTCCATCGATGGACCATTATTCCGAAACCTACATCTCGTCCAACTACACAGCCGTCGTTTGATCTGAAGCCCCCCGCAAATCAGTTCAGAGAAATTTGGACTAACTTGTGATCGACGGGCGGCCTACGGTCATAGGTTATCTACGGTCCATAGTCGGTGTCCTGTCGATCAACAACCCCCATTTTACCCACTCTATTGACTATGAACCATAATTGACCCGTCAACGGACCGTCGTTCCATCTAACAGTCTGTAGGGTCTGACTGTAGGTGGGAAATAGTCGAAATTAGGAGGGAAATGAGTTGGGTTAAATTAAACTGATTATAACCTTATCACCAAAAAGGAATTAGGTATCCAATGACATACCAAAAAGATAGATAATTGACTTAGCTTTCCCATAGCCACCGACCTTGCTAAAAGAGACTCCGAGTAAAGGTTATGCCCTTTTAGTAAAAGGGTCTATCTAATGACCCAACCTTAGTGGACCCAAAACAAACGGACCGTCGATGAACGATGCACATTTCAGTCAAGGTCGTTAGTGTGGTCCAAACAGAAAATTAAATAAGGGGTCTTTGGTGTCTTTTCCCAACTTTGTTTAAACCCATTTAAGATACTTCATTTAAACCCTAGAGATACGTTATTTTGACCTAAAATCATCAGATTGTAGTCAGTTTGAGCTAGAAACATAACTAAAACGCTTAAATCAAATCATTAAATTCAAAACTTAGAAAATTTAGAAGAAAAACAAAGGAGAGAAAAGGTCAAGAACCTAGTTCAAGAATGCAGCAAGGTTACAGAAGGCGTCCCATCCCGAAATCTAAAGTTTTCTCTCTGGATCTAATTCAATTGGTATGTGAGATTCACAGTGGTTTCTTTTAACCATTAGATTCCCTAGTTTTCAGTTAGATTATTGATTTCCATATAATGACCCCGCCCTAGACCTAGGGTTTAGAGAAACTTCAACAAAACTTCATGAATTTATTAGTATCATGTTCCAAATAGGATATTATCATGTATTCTCAAATTATTTGAATGAATTTTAGAACCATCGCTATGTTCATTTCTTTAGTCTTCATTAAACATTTCTGGTCAAATATTTTTGTTATTACGGTTATACATTGCCTCAGTTATTAATGCATCAGATATCAGATTAAATGATTGGCATTATGAGTTGGCATGTTAGTTTTTGAGCTATCCAGTATTTACAGAAAATCAGATAGAACATTAACTGTTAAATCAATGGATTAGCATAATACCGAGTTGGATGGGTTCAGCGTACTTAGTAGTCCAAGAAACCCCACTAGCCAAGTAAGGTTGTAAGTCTATCTAGGGCAATCAGTTTGTGACCACGTCACAGCAGCTTTACACCTATGGCAAGGTATATTGGTTCCTCTCGATGGGGAGTATACATCGGAATCCATATTTGATCAATGTGGTTTCTCATTTTACCCTTAGATTATTACGCAACTCTCAACAAGATCAGTCACCCAAACTCTAAGCATTGAACAATATTCAGTCACAGCTCACACGCCCCTTATTATTCAAAATCTTGGCATGTTATAAATTTGGTTCTTTTCATCCATCGTCCTCGCTCAGGAATTCAGTAGTATATCAGTCAGATTATTATACTTACTTTTTGTGATTTTTTCAGTTTTATGTTTCATTTCTTCAGCCCCGCGCCTATCTATCTTACATGCTCAGAGTACATTTCAAGTACATGACGCAATACGTCGAGTCTAAATCTTCTTGTGTGTCGTTTCGCCCCGCCTTCACGTGGCTTCAGCATCCAGAGACGCAGACGCATCACTTCCTCCTCTGATTTTTCCCAAATCTCCCAATTCCAGCAGATTCAGTGGTGAGTCCTCCATTCTCCGAGGACAAATCATGAGTAATTTCTCGTATATCACTTAATTTCCCACGTTTCCAATTTTTTCTCTCTAGACTTAGTACGCGGCTCTTCTCTTCCCACCATTTCTAGTAACGTTAGAGCGATTATATTAGACATAGTTAGTTTCATTCTTAGTATGAGTTAATTATATTCCTTGTATTAAACTCATCAGTCATTTCATTTATCTCTATTGTAGAATATGGGTTTCCCGATCTTTCAGTTCCCACCTAAATTATGATTTAGATTCAATATTCAGTTTATTACTCTTTTAGTATGCTCATGATCATGCCAGCGGGGTTAACTTGGGATCACTTGTGGTCCAATGTTTGTGTCCGAGTCTAAGGGGTGGTTAGCTCGGGGCGTGGACAGTTATTCTGTTCAATTTATCAAGCTTGAGTTTAATGACACTTGACATTTCTGGAAATAATGACTGGCATGGGTACTCGAGTAGAAATTCACCTTGACCTAAAGGTCTTGGTGCAAATATTACAAATGGTAATACAGTGTCGATCAGGACCAAAGCGAAATGCTATGATTTTGCTTCGGCGTCATCTGGACGAAGGATTGAGGTTTGAATACCTTACCATGAAAAGATCCACTTGAAATTTTGGACTGGTTGGAAGGAAAGGTATGCCACCTCAAGGGTTCATTATGAATGGAATTCACCTTACGGTTAACAAACTTTAAAACTATATGTTATATTATTGTTGTATTCAAAATTATTTTCCCAATTGAAAAATGATGTGGGAAAGATATAAAAAGATTCAGGACATGTTAGAAAAAACTCTACAAACTTTTCATGCCTCAAATTTGGGGTTGTTACAACAGCAATTAACGTGAAAGGGATTTAAAAAGTAATTCTGAGTTGATCTCATGCCTTTATTGTGGATAAGCACATAAATACTCTCTTATGAAAAACCATTGAGCCCGTCTATTGGAACTGCCTCCGTTATCAGAAGCAAATAAGGTTGAAGCCCCACACAGTGGACCAGTCTGAAAGAGACAAAATAAAAATTCAAGGGTCCAAAAATATGGCGTAGTGGACGTGGCAATGGCAGAGGACGATATATAATAATTGGGGGGTGTGGTCGCCACAAAAGGGAGACACAATAGGGGTTCTCAAAGCAATCCTTCAAGAGACAATGTCATCGTTGTGGCCATGAATGGCATGGAAGAATGAATGTCTGGGAGTAGCTGAGCATTTTGTTAAGATTTATCAAGATTCTTTGAAAAGAAAAGAAACCATAAAATGGTTGCACTTCTTCTAATGCTAGGTGGAGAGGTGGAGTAGTAACACTGGACTTGTAAAATGATGCCAATGGGGGCTCTTCACAATTAATTATTATGACAATATTGAAGCAAATTTGGATTTTGTACAAAAGAATAATTTAATTTTGATGACCTTGATGATATTACTCATTTTGGAAGTTGAAGACTTTTTGAGATCTAAAACTAATGTTTTTTGATCATTTTTTAATTGGGGAAAATAATTATGTTGTTTTAATTTATGTGCTTTAGTTGTTATGTTTTCCTTAGTTGTTGATATTCAGAAATAAGTAATTTTTATTTTCTTGTTAAGTTGTTAAGTTTTCAATTTTCTTATGATGTTACTTTATTTTATGAAAGATAAATAAAATTCTTCAATTGATCAAGATTGAGCAGAATGGAGAAATGTGTCTTTTTGATAGTGTCACAACTCACACTATTTTAAGAGATAGAATATCTCTAATTTGATTATGAAACAAGGCTATGTTAATACATATCTGTAGTGCAAAATTATGAGAGCTATGGAAAGAGAGGTCTTTATTACTAATGGGGGACACAAATTAAAATATGAAAATGCATTGTATTGTAGTAACTCTCAAAGAACAAACTTAGAAGTATTAAGGTTATTCGCCAAAATGGGCTATCATGTTGAGACTGCCAATGAAGAAAAAAGGTATTGGATACCTTTATAGTACTACAATAAAATTGGGGCAAAAATTATGATATGGAAAAATTACCGCATTTCTTCGGATTGTCCCATTACAAAAGATTAGATGGTTGAATTCACATGTCCTAGTAAACAAAGGGCATCTTGGCCTGCAATCCCCATTTTATTCCCTCTTGTCCCATTCTCTCTTCAAGATATATCGCCATGTTTCCACTCTCCTCTCCCATCCTCCCCTTTCTTCTTCCTCTTTACTTTTCTTTACGAATTCCTAATGATTTTATCATTTGGTATGATCGGTTGGGTCATTCCTGCTATAATTGATGCGTAAAATTATTGAGAATTTACATGGCATACTTTGAAGAATCAGAAAAATCTTTAATCAAAGGAAATTCTCTTGTGTTGTTGTACTCAAGGAAAGTGGTTATTAAACCATCAGCAAAACTAAGGTTGGGATTGGAATCCCCCGCACTTCTGGAAACAATATTATAGTGGTGATATATGTGGGTCAATTCACCCTCAATGTGGGCATTTATATATTTATATGGTCGTGATAGATGCATCAACAAGATGTCACATGTGTGTTATTATTCAACTCGCAATTAGGCTTTTTTGCGAGGTTGTTTAGCTCAAATAATAAGATTAAGAGCACAATTTCCAGATTATGCAATTAAGACAATTCTTCTTGATAATGCTGGTGGAGTGCATCGCAGGCCTTTAATGATTATTGTTTTTTCAGGGGACATTAACAATGGAAATTCAGCTGGTCAGTTCATACTCAAAATGGTTCTAGCATAATCTTTCATTAAGCATCGCCAGTTGATAGTAATAGACCATTATTGTGAGGACAAAGTTATCTTGTTTCAAATTATGGGGGTGGGCGTGTATTTTGCATGCAGCAAGAATTGGTCAAATAAGGGACAACTAGTTATCATGAACTCTCTCCATTACAGTTGGTTTTTGGTCATTAGCCAAATAATTTCCATCTTAGATTTTTGGTGTTGCGGGGTATGCGTTCCAATTGCATTCACCACTCATGCACAAGATTGGTCCCCAAAGAAGTTTGGAGTGTATGGGTATTGTGTTGTAGTTGTCTGATTCTCCTGTTGAGAGTATTTATTGTGTAAATATTTTTTGTGAAACCTAGGACTGTTTCGGGCGAGTGTATTTTTTGTTTTATGTTACGGGGCAAGGGTTTGTGATTGTCATTTTGATGAATCAGTTATACCCAAACCTTAGGGGGGGGAGGAGGGAGGGAAGAAAGGAGAGGAGGAGGAAACATAAACAGTTGGAAAAAAGAGATAGATTGGAAGCATTATCTCTATCTCATTTGGATCCGCAAACCAAACCAAATTGTGAGAAAGAGGTTTGTTATTAAAAAAAAAATATGTTTATTGTAAATGTTGCAAAAGTTCAACTGCCCAGATGCCATTTACTTAACCTTCCAAGGGTTATTAAATCTGATGTACAGCTGCAAATTCTATAGTCTCGAGTTTGATTGCCAATAGGCAAGTTGTTAATTAAAGCAAATGAGTCTAAACCACGTTTTAAATGTGGTAGGCCCAATTGGTTCAATGGATTAAAAAATCCTCGAAAAAAAGAAAAAGGAACAAGTGTTCTGAAAGATTGTGAGAAAATTGCTAGAAGAGCAGCTTGGGGACATAACAAATGGACACAGACCACTGGAGAAAGGTCAAAACAAACTAAAAATACTGATTAACGAAGAAAGAAATCTCAATAATGGATACTCAATTGAGAAGAAAAAGGTGGAGGAGGAATCGAAAATAATATTGTGGTGGACAATAGTTTTGCCTATATGTTCCGTGAAATAATGCAAAACAAGGTGAGGATTTGAACCAAAAGTTGTCAAATGAATGCAGACAGAGAAAATTGAGTGGCCCAAAAATAGAGAAAGAGGAAATTCAAGCAGAATTGACTTCAATTAAAAAAACTGATGTTTTGGGACAATATTCCGAAAATACTGAAGGAGGTGTCAAGCCAAGTGGGGTACCAAATGGGTTTTTGTGCACAAACGAAATTAAAAAGGTGAAGTCATACGATATAAAGGCACGAACCTGTGGCACAAAGGTTTTTTCAACAAAGTCCTATATTCTATTGTGGACACAATTCTCCTATAGTGGATGCCAATTTACCTTCGCGGATCTAATAAATTTGGCAGTTCAGAAAAGCTAAAATGAGTATAATGGATTTTGTAAGCCTATTTTACATCTTCTTGGAACCACAGATTTTTATTGAAAAAACTTTGTGAACATTCAATGTGCCGGAAGGCATATAAAATTCGCAGCAAGTGGTGGTTCAGATGGTTAAGGCTTCAAAAAATTCCTTTATATGGATTTTAAAATAATCAGGACCGGATGTTGTACAATTTCCATGTAGTTTACGATCAACTGGAAATCGTTTAGAGTAGGCTTCAAAATGAACGCGGATTGACTCGTGGTGAAATGTTTTGTAATAGAAGTGAGCAGAATATGTTTTTGTATTGTTCGTGTTTTTGTTTTTTGTTATGTGGGCAGAAAGGGACGGTGTATACTGGATTTGATTGGTTGTTTTTTTATAATAGATGTGTATTTGTGTATTTGGGATGGTGTTGGTAATCGATTTTGTGGCACTGCCTAATGAGATTTCAAAGTTTTTGGATGTGGTTTATATGAAGAATTGAAATGAAAGATCTTGGAAGACAAAATTTTTATCTTGTCCTTACCAGATTGAAGCATTTAAAAATGTGGAAATTGTCATCAGGTATGTCAACAGTTACATCTCAGAAAAAGGTTTTGTTAAGAGAGATTTGCGAGGGTCTGGATCTGGAAGCCTTATTGAGTACCAGCATTCGGATGTGGAGGTGTTCGAGATTCGTGCGGTTTGTGGTGTATTTTCATTATATATAAAGATGACAGGGTGACCTCAAGGAAATGAGCAAAGAGCGTCTGGTTGATGAAACTCCTTACATCTAATGGATGGAGAGAATGCCTCTTGCGAGACGACCCCACACACTCTGTATCTTTCTAATAATACCGAGCGCCATTGTTTTGCAGTCAGTTTATAGGCAAGTTCTCACTCGGCCCCTAACCCAACACCACCGCGACCTTGGCATGGCGTCCACCATGTTTACTTCGCTATTTCTTCCCGGGCCCCATGCTAGTCGTGCTGCTTTTCCTTGCTTCATCCTCCCCCACCCGTCCGCCCGCTATTTAAGGCTTCACCCGAACAACGCAAGATGCGGTTGCAAACAACAGGAAGAGATGCTGACAGTCTTTGTCACACGATGGTGCGGGGCCTTATGTGACCCTGGGATCTACTGCCCGCTCTCGCGCTATGGATCCGCCCAGATATTTATCTTACATATGGACGGCATAAGCATATCTTGGCGTTCATGAAGCAAACATTAGATTCTACTTCTTCAAATCATGCAAAAAAAATAATAGTCCTTTCCCATTTCGGAGCGTACGAGCACAAGTCGGGAGTGTGTTTTAGTTTCGTCAAGATTCAAAATCAATATTCAGAAATGTGGGTTTTCCTTCTGAAAATAGGGATATTCCAACTAACATTTGTACAAAGACAGTTTTTGCATTATAGCTCAGTTTTAAAGGGAGGCTACATTAAAGGAGATAGGACAACACCACATTTCCCAAAAATTCTTTTTCACTCATGATCTTGAGGAAGAAAGGTTGAAATAATTAAATGGTCAACAAATTAGCTCAGTTGATAATTTGCGGATCTGTTCACTAAAGCATTATCAACTTCAAAGTATTCGCAAAGTGTTCTTGGCATATCACAAGATTGAAATGCGTCATTCTTACAATAAATTAATGATGTTTGCAACAGGGGGCGTAAACTACTTGCACACTCTATTTCCCTTGGCCTAGGTTTTATCCCAATCGGTTTCCTTTCAAGGTTTTAACGAGCAGCAAATAAAGCGTATAACAAGATAGTGTACTCTATGTTTATACTAAAGATTTGTCTCACAGCGGATTTTTTTTCTTAGTAAGGTTTTTAACGAGGGCATATGAATATCAATGATCATCCAAGGGGGAGGAAGTGTGGTTAAATCATTTTTGAGGTTAAATGGATGACCATAAACTCATTAGTTTAATCCTTCTTTATGAGTAGTAAGTGTTGTTGATAAATGTTGTCAAATGGTGATGACATAACTCCTAGATTAATTTCATCCTTTATTGGTAGTAATGTTGTTGATAATGTGGTCGAATGGATGAAGCATTAACTCTTAACTTTATTTCCTCAATAAGGGGTAATATCTCAAGGTTTAAGTTTAAGACACCCTTTGGGATTCCTCACTGTAAATCCTATAAAATAGTGAGGTGGACTTTGAGAATAATAATTGATACACTTGAAAGAAAGAAAGTAGCATATATGCTCTTCTATTGTATTATATTCTTTTTCTCCTCAATCTTGTCATTGTTCTTAGTCTTAAAACACTTAAAAAATATACCTACTATTAATTATTTGTCTAATAAAATATCCCACTATTAATAGTGTGATCTCAAAAATGGGACTATTGTTACTTTATCGAAAACACTTTTTTTTCAATAGACTTAAATACTTTTTATTTCTAAATAAAATTAATATTTTAAAGAAACCCTTCTTGTTTCTTTCTTTTAAATTATTTTAACTTAAAAAAAAGTCAGAACAGAAGAGTAATTTTTTCTAATCTCGTTTATAATTTAAAAAGATAACTTCCGGACAATGTTGTACTTTTAAATAAGATCATAGTCAACTTTCATATTTAATGTTTTATTTAGATAATGTGGAATTTTTTTCAACAAGAAAAATAAAAAATATTTTAATTTCTTAATCTTTTTTAAATTAAATCAAGGTAAATATTTACATGTACTATCGTAATTGTGCAAAATATCATTTCTCTTTCCAACACCACAGAAGCTATAAAATGTCATATGTAAATATGATTTTCATTAATTTGGAACAAAATATTTAGTATGTTAATAGGGTGTTATGAAATTTACAAATATAAAGTTGGATGTTATATTTTCAAAATATTAGGTTAAACCTCATAACAACAGTTATAAATGAAATGGTGTATACTTATGAATATTCTTAAGAAATTATTGCTTGGTGGACTTCCGCGCAGAAGAAATCAAAGCCTATGATTCAGTGGCGGATCTATGTGGGACCGTTGGGGGTTCCATGGCACCAGTGATATCGGGAAAAAAAAGTTGAATATAATTATTATATGTATAATTATAAGTATATATTTTAAAGTTGTCATCCAATATCAGTTATGTCGAATACTTCTCAATGGTGGTGGGAAGACAGTATGTCACACACCCAACGCGAGTTTGAGGCACGATGCCCGCACCTAATTTTTTTCTGCTCATATTTTTATTTTATGTCCTTTTCATTTTTTTTTTATTTTTTTTCTTTTTGTCTGTTCCATTAAGTGTAAAGGCCATAACTTTTTTTCCATTCTTCTTATTTATTACTTCTTTATTGATCAAATAGATTCATTTTCACGAATAATTTTTAATTTTTTTTTATTTTGCCGTTCCACTAATTATTAATCTCTTGATATTAGTGGTTATTGTTGATTCTGTATTTAATTATTGAGTACTGTGGAATTATGACATCCAATAAAATTATTAGAAATATATTAAATACGTAGTTTTTTAAAAATATAATAAGATTATTTAAAAAAATGACTTGATATAATTATTAGATATTCTTAAAAAAATTAAATGTTCTTTCGATTTATCTGACGTTCTTGGTAAGTAAAGATGACTAGGCTTAAACTAAGATATATTTTATCTTTCCGCACGATATTCTCCAACAACACATTAATTCAATTGGAATATGAATATATTAAGTTAATGTATGATTCAATTGTTTGTACAAACTCAAATTTTAGTGTGAAAAAAGCATTTTTTCCTCAAAGTTTAAATGAAGATAACATCTAATTCCAAAAATGATATAAAAAAACTTATTGTTAGTTATCATATAATCTCTGAATATCTAAAAGAAATTAATTACCAACACGGCATACTTGATAGATTTTGTTTGTAATGTAAAATAAATTAATAACCCGAATGGTAAACCCAAAGTAAAAACAACCGTCATTTTATCTTAATGATCAATGTGGGACCCCCACCACCTCCAAATTCCTAGATCCGCCTTGCTTAAGATCGATTTAGTGATCTAATCAATATATCTATTTTGGCCACCCACCTTTATTTAAGGACATATAAAACCTATCAAATATAATTACAATTTTAATTATCAACTTTTTAAATGGATCGAATATCAAAATCCTGAATCCGCCTCTGTTGATCGCATTATGTTTAAAGCCGCACGTCGACCCAATGAAGAACGATGAAACAAGACTTTTTCAAGTCTTAAAAACTAGAGCAAAACCAGTCCAATTTAGAGGTGGGCTAAAATTATTTTTTGATAGGATATTGTATATAATAGCAAACTACTAACTAAAATTAAAATGGGTAGCTACTGTTGTTGATGTTAATTGTGCCTCATTAGAAAGTTTGTCAAAGTTTGGAAAGTCGATCTCTCCCAAAAAACTCTCGGTTGCCACTCTCATATTATCGCTGTCACTCTCCTCTGCTTCACCTCTATCGATTTATACAAACAGAAGTGTATAACATGTGTGTCTGTTTTTGTATAAGCGAGAGGGAAAAATTGTATATACAACATGCAAAAAACATATATCTTCGTGCTATATACATAATTATACAATTTACAACATTTTACTTTGATTCAATTTATACAACTGACAAATTTATACAAAATATGCAGAGAAAAAGTCTAGCAAATTATACAATTGTGAGTTATACAATGTAGCGGAAATAGAGTTTTCTCTGCTTTATAAAACAGAAGTGTATAAATTGTGTTTCTGTTTTAATTATAAACGAGAGAAAAACATATATCTTCTTCCTCATACAACTGATATATTACACATATACCACAATATTTTACTTTGTTCAATTGTATGCAAGTTAAATTTTTTATACACATTATTGCAGGAAATAGGCCAGCGAATTATTAGAATTGCGCATTATAACAATTGCAGTGAAATAGGCAAGCGAATTATACAATTTCAGGCAAAATGGCCAGCGAATTATACAATTTAGGCCAGCGAATATACAAACTACTCTGTTTGGTATGGAGCGCAATATGCAAAAATTGTTTATAAACATAAAAATATATTTTTTATTTGCATATATAAAAGTTTCCCTTTTTATAATATATGTTATAAATTGGTACTTCTTTTTGAAAATACATTGTACAAGAACTAAGTATTCAAAGATCTTGGTATGGTAATTTTTTTAAGTAACTAAATGAAATTTGTATCAAAAAGGTCATAATTATTTAATATAAACTATAAATTATTAAGTCAATAAAATAGGAACAATTAATTAGTTTTATTACTATTTCCCTTTCGAATTATGTGATTGCAAAAATTGGAGATATACTAAAGTTTATGAAATTATGTACTAATATTGCTTGATGTTTTAATATGTGCATACGTAAAGATTGTCTAAGGGGAAGGATAAATCTTTGAAATTGCTGTAAAATTGTAAGTCTTTTTATTGTTTGGTCATATGCTCGGAAGCGTTTTTTTACCCAGTGATGTAGGTAAATGAATATGACACACTCATGCAACAATTTAATTTGAGATGTTAAACTATAGGTAACATTCTTCTATAGTAATAGATTGGACAAGCCTAGTTGACATGACTTACCCTCTCAATATTTACTTATCAATATGAAAAATATGTGTAGCCTTTCAAAATATATTTTGCATTAAATAGGTAGATAAATTTTATGTCAAATATTGAGTTACATTTGGGTCCAAAAATGAAAAAGTGGTAGCTGATAGTACAAAAATAAAATATAAATAGAGACCTAGTGTTGCAATAATTACGAAAAGTCCGTTAAAGTAGCTAATAGCTTAGAATGTAAATTAGTGTTGCGATAAAACTCTAACAAAGTCGCTTATAATATAATATACTCCCTTCTCTTTTCAAAATGATCTTTCAAAATTAGTTAATCGATTTAATTTTGTGGTCCAAAAATTAAAGTTATATTATTAAATGTACTAAAATTGCCACTTCATTTTATAGCTTTAAACATATGAAAGGGCAAGCTAAAAACTAAACTGTTATAAAAAAAGATAATTGTTTTTAAACAGATAAAAATAACTGAGGGTAATTATTTTTAAAGGGGCGAGTAAATAAATAAGAAAAATTACTTGAATTGGTATCTTTTAATAAAAATTATTAATTTACCAATACTATTGTTTATTCTCATTATAGCATATATGTAAAATCTGACAATAGAAATTAAAAAAGTGAATTATTCACCAATATAATATGTACTATTAAATTATTTTTTAACAAATTATTATCCTTTGTTAAGAATTTTGATAACATTTGTAAACATAATTGTACTAAGATGGATAAATACCAAGCATATAAATAAAAAAATGTATTAAGGAAAAATTGATGAATTAAATTGTATTAAAAGTTGATCAACTAAAAAAAATAAATCATTATTTATATATGGATAAAATTTCTAATTTAATATATTACAGGTAAGTTTCAATATAAGTAATGGCTAGTGAATGATATTTGAATGAATTTGTTCTGTATGCATGGGAAAATTCCATTTTAGAATACAAAACAACAATTTAGTGTCCCTCCCGCGAAAAGAAACTGCATAACGGTCTCAACCGCTTCTATAAGAAGAAGAATAAGAAGAAGATGTGAGAGTCTATTTAATCTCCAACCATTCAACTTTCTCACAATGGCTTTCTTCAATACCATCCATCGCTTTTACCTTTCTTCTTCTCTTTACTTTTTGCCCTTCTTCTATCAAAACGAACACAATGGCACCTTCTCTGCCATTTGCGCTGCTGCCGCACTCCGCAACCGAGGTTACTCCCTCTTTGCTTCACCATCGAGTCCACACAAACAATAATAATTCTCAGGGCACTCTTTTGTGGGAAAACGCAGGACAGCACAAAAATAGATATGGTAAAAGTAATAGAAATAAAATGGGGAAAAATAACGACACAAGAATTTGAGTGGAACCCTTCTGAATGAGGGAAAAACCACGGGCTTAAGAGGAACTCCAAACTGATATTGACTATAGTAAGGATTTTGACACTGTGTAGTCACAAATACAACATTCAAAGTGAACTAACTACACACTCAAAGGAACCAACATCTTTGGTTTCCTTTCTCTACTTAAATATCGCTCACACTCTATTTTTCTTCACAGACTCTTTTTCTTAATAGTCTATGGAATACCTCCTTTGCTCTCAAAATGGTTTTTTCTATCTAACTTGGTGTGTTCCTACAAATGGGCAAGAATTGCTCTATTTATAGAGGATAAAAACCATACCTATGTCACTAATGACATATTGTAAACATAGCAAAGTCCCAAAATGGTTGCAAATCTTACCAATTTGCCCACTACCAAATCTTTCTTTTTCAAACTCAATTGACTATTCCTTTTAACAATTTGCTTGTACCAATGAAAAATAGCTAAAGTTGACTAAACCAATGGATGGATTTCAACAAAATACCCCCTCCAGTCCATTTACGGAAGAAGGGGTTATCTTCAACTTCTTAGAGAAAGCTCATACCACAAGTTCTTGCATAACTCGAACTTGTTTTTTGGTTATCATCTTGGTCAGCATATCTGCGGATTTTCACTTGTGTGAATCTTTTGACGTGAAAATGCTTTTCTTCTCCACTTTCTCACGAATCCAATGATATCTTGACGTCAATGGTTTTGTTACTTGCATGTTACATGAGTTTCTTGTCAGTCTATTGCACCTCTGACTGTCCACAATGACCAATTATACTCCATATGATTCAAACCAAGCTCTTAAGAAATCAGCTTTAGCCAATCATTCCTTGCCGGCTCAGTAGCCGCAATATACTCAGATCAGTGGAGATAGTGCAACACACTTCTGCAAACTTTGAATGCCATGATATAGCCCCCTTGAAAAGTAACACAAATATCTAGTAGTGGATTTTCTGTTATCAAGGTCAACTTGCCATCATATCGAAGATTTGTATAGCCTTTCAGATGGGGATTTGATGCTCCAAAACACAAGCATTCATCTGAGCTTCTCTAAGATACCTGAGTATCACTTTCACAGCTCCCAATGCTCGTTGCCAGATTTTTCGAGAAATATAACTGACAAACACAATGAGGTGAGCAATATCAGGTCGCTAGTGCACACCATTGCCAATTACATTAGACTTCCGACGACGGAGGGAATCTAGAACTTGGCCATTATTATCTTTCCTCCATAGTGTAGTAGGAACATCTTCTGCTCAACTTTCAATCATGACCAGCAAGAGGTTTATTACTAACAGACTAGAATGTTTAAGAATTCTATCATATTGAAAACGCTCAAGTACGCGTCAAATGTTACTTCTTCTGGGAACAAATAAATCTTCCTTGTATCTCTAAGGACGAGTAATTCTCATGCCCAAAATTTGCTTGGCAGGACCCCAAGTCTTTCATAGAAAAAGGAAGCTTACAACAACTCTTGCTTTAGCTCGTCAATTTGGAAGGAGTTTTTGCCCACAATCAAAACATATCATCCACAAATACAACAAAAGGATGAATAAATCATGTCAGAAAATTTTTGTACAAATACGCAATGATTGAAGAAAGTCTTCTTATAGCCTTGCTCCCCCATAAACATATTCAAAAACTTTTTTGTACCACTGTCTAGGGAGATTGTTTAGGGCCAGTAGAGATCTTTGAGTTTGCTACAAAAATTTTCTGTACCATCTACTGTGAAGGCCCTCAGGTGTTCATATAAATCTCTTCTTCTAGGTCACCGTGAAGAAAGCCGATTCACATCCATATGCTCAATCTCTAAATAAGATAGACGCCAAACCTAGAACTATGTGCGAACGAGGACATTTTCACAACACGAGAAAATATTTCATCCAAAGTCAATAACTTTCCTTTGACCGATCCCTTAACCAAACCAAGCTAGCTTTTGTACCTGGGTCAAGTTGTGTTCTTCAAAACTTGAACTTTGACAAACCCACTTGTTCTTCAAAGCTCTCATGCCCTTGGGCATTCTTACCAACTCAAAGTGTGGGTTCTCATGAAAAAGACTTTCATCTCGTCTTCATGGGGCTTTTTCAATCCATTGATTCTTGTGCTAAACTCCATGGGCCTTCCTCATAACATTCAGGTTCTCCCCGTCAGTGAGTAAACACATTAATCATTTGGTGATAACGGGAGGAAGGAAACCGCTTGTCTTGTGTGGTACGATCGTTTGGCTGTGTGTGAAGCGGAGATATTTGATTCGTCCCAACGACTCATGAGCAAACAGGATCATCAATACCAAGATTGATGTTATTATCAAACAGAAAACATTGTTGATTCGATACTTGATTCTGGGCGTCACATGATTATCAAACCCAATCACATCATGGCACATTGTTGTGAGGAATGTCATTCATGATAAGACTATACCATCAAAATTTGAAGAGATCTACCTTCTCCCGCTTTGTCAATCCTTCAATTGTTTGTTTAGCCATGAAAAATAAATATCACGGATTCCACAAGTTCTCTTTTCAATTGGATCATATAGCTGCAAAACAAATTAAATCTAGTGCCATATCAATGAAGATGCATGCCTTGTCTGGCATTTCTAACTTGACCTCTCACTTTCGGCACATGTCAAAAGCTTTGCAACCAAATACTTCTCAAATGGTCATAGGAAACATCCTTCCATACACCCACTATTTGGTAATCACTTTGCAAAAGCAACAACAGGAGTAGATTAATAACATGTTGCATTGCGGTTCAAAAGCCTCCACCCCAAAATGAGTTGGGCAACTTGGCTTCAGGGGAAAGCTTGTTTCAAAAACATGTGGTGTCTATGCTCGTTTTTCTTTTCCCATCAAGGTCCTGTTCATCTCTCAGCCAAACCATTAAGCGTCACTTGTTTGCGCTTTGAGTCTTGGGAGGAGGTCTTTTTGTGTCACAGGTCTCTACATTGATGTTTTCTCTCTCCCCCGGTCGTGCAGTATTCGTCAAAATTGGGTCCACAATATTCACCACCATTATCAGTTACGGAATACATTTCAATGCTTTTCAGTTCTATTTCAAACTGAAGCCTGAATTGCAACTGCTTTTAAACGACACCTAAACACATATTTTTAGTCTTCAAGGAATAGACCCAAAGTTTTCTCGAGAATCACAAGAAAAGTGCAGAGGGGTCCCAAATTAAATTGCAACCACCATTTCTTTTGTCTTTTCATTGGACCACATAAATCATAGTGCACTAACTCAAGCAACTTGTCTTTCTCGAAGGAGGGTAGGACGTAAATTTTGGAAACTCTTTTTTTTGTTGTACCAGCCAAGCAGTGCTCAATTTTTCTAATTGATCACTTGGAAATTGGGACAATATATTTCTTCTTGGCCTGTCTTTTGTGGTGTCTCGGAACATAAGTCCTTCTCGCTAATGTGGCTAAGTCTTTGTGCCATAATGTGAAGAGACTATCGCTCTCAACCGCATTCACCATATCACACAAGCAGAGGACGTAGTCCAGTATAGAACACGCGAAGTTTAGTTGTTACCACGAGCCACAACCAGGGGAAACCTTATGAGGCTTCCATTTCCATATCACCGGTTGCGTACTAACATATCATTCATCATCTAAAACACCAACAAAAAATTAGGTGCGACGAACATCAGGAGCATGTTTCACATTGTTCAACACTAGGTTATTCCCACACTAGTTTCAAAACAAAATTGTACCAATACCAACAACAACTAGAAAAACAGTCTCATTACACATACTCAAGTCCTAAAATCACAAGGAGTGTAGGAAGAGAACAATCCGTCCTTGAGTCCATTGGAGATGCGGGCACCAGTGTTCCAAAACACCGCTTGACTCTCACAAAGCAATATTTATCATGTTTGCATCAAGAACGGTAACAAGATCTCAGTGGTGAAGGTGGCTAGGCATTTTCATTGCCTTTCTTCTTAGTTTCATCTTGTTTTGTTCTCCTCTTCAATTTCCTGAAGAAACGTCTTTATGTGCCCCTTCATGCCACAATGATAGCACTCAATATCTTAAGTCTGCCATTGGATTTGCTCTATTTTGTTATCTATGCTGAGAACTACGGAGTTTATTTCTCCCCCTTGGGGCAAGTTATCAGGACATACGATCTGAGAGGAGGACCGTGAGTTTCTTCTCATCTCTTCGTTCAAGACACTACTCTTATTGGCGGGATCCATAAGAGATTTTGACACCATCCGGGAGAAGGAATTTGACAATGACGTTCAAATGTTTCCATGAATCCTAGTAGGGGAACCAGAAGAAGCAAGCCTTTGAATTTACATCAAATTTGATGCCATAGACAGATTTTAATTGGTTCATATCCTGAAAATTATTCAGGATGGTCTGTCATCGGAGAACCATAATGATACTTCAAACTACATCTGCTTTATTAAAGAAACATTTTGTTGTTGCCAGTCTTTCGAGCATACAAACTTTCAAGATGACTCCCAAAGGGTTGAGCAGGTGTTTCTCCAGAGAGGTGGTTCAAACCATTATCGTCGACCCATTGCCTAATGAATCCACAAACACCTGTCTATGCAACAGATTCCATTTCATCTGTGCATCTTATCGGCTTTTACAGTGGGTAAATACCTGGTTTATAAAAATTTATTTACATCAAGCAGATCTTCCATTTTCCACTTCCAACTAACATAATTAACCACCATTCAAAGTAGTAACCATTCTACTGTGTTGGGCTTCCATTGTTTCCCCAAAAAAATATAGTGATCGCAAATCAAAGTAAATCTTTTTGATGTGGAAGTTCAGACTGTGCTTGGCAACCACAGAGCATACTCAGATTAAAACCTGGTCTTGATTACCCAGTTTGTTGGGAAAAACGCCAGACAAGCACCAAAAAAAATATATAGGTAAAAGAAATAGAAATAAAATGGGAAAATAACGGACACCAAGCATTTACGTGGAAACCCTTCTGGAAATGAGGGAAAAAACCAGGGCTAAGAGGAAAACAAGATATTTACTATAGTAAAGAATTTTTACACTGTGAGCCAAATACAAACATTCAAAGTGACTACTACAACACTAAAAAGGAACAAACTCTTTTGGTTTCCGTTTACTAAAATATCGCTCACACTCTATTTTCTCACAGGAACTATTTTCTATGAAGTCTATGGGTATACCTCACTTTGCTTCAAATGGTTTTTATCTCTAAACTGTGGTGTTCTACAAATGAGCAAGAAGCTCTATTATAGAAGATAAAAACCATACTATGTTAAACTAATGGACATATGTCAACATAGCAAAGTCAAAAATGGTTGAAACTCTACCAATTTGTTTCAATACCAAATCTTTTCTTGAAACTCCAATTACTATTCCTTTCTACATGCTTGTTAAAAATGAATAGTACAAGGCTGACTCTAAAACAATGAGATGGATCAACAATTTTCGCACCGCCGGACTTCATTTTTCGGCCAACATTCGCCAGTCTACCACCCACGCCCCTTCCATCTCTTCTCCTTCGATACCACCACTCTCAAACCCCCTCTAATTTGGGCCCAAAAAATTTTCTCCAATAATGAACAAGTGGGCGTTCAGACTTCTACAACAACAACGGTATCTTCTTCTTCAAGACATCTACTGGACACCTATCATTTTTCCACCACAGAAATTCAATGGCTTTGTAAAATCAGGCAAAACCCCCTGACATTTACCGTCGACAATAATCTCACCGTCATGGAAATCGATGTGATTGGACCCACTCAGCAAACGAAATGCTTCGGTTCAACATCAAGGCATCGTTATTTTAATCAGTCTCAACGACACGTCGAATTTCATTCTGATCACCGCATCAGGCATTAAGGAAGAAGACGATTTCACTGTTGCCGCTACAGCGTTAACCATCAAACGGGCCGGCGGATATGTTAACTTTGGTTCCCTTTCAGTTTTGCCCCTTCGATATCGCTTTCTTCTCACAACTAGAGGATTCCGTTACGATTTTTACGGCACCATACGTGTTCCCCAACGGTACCGTTTTGGGGATCTTGCTACAATACCCCTATGGGTACCAGAATCTTGCTGAACAAGACGCTGCTCGTAAATTCTGTTGACGGCGTTATAACGTTAACGGCGTCATAGTAAACAGTACGAAAGTAGTTTATAGAATCGGTGGATTGTTGTGTATCTGTGTCAATGTCGTGATAAACGCCGTTATTCGTTTTGATTCCGGCAGCTTTGTGCCTTCCCCCATCTCCGGCGACAATGGATATCCTTTTTGGATGATACGTACCGGCCAGTGTCTAAGTATCAGTCTCCAGAGACAAGGAGATTCGCTATCGGATGATGAGTAAATAACCCCAGTGTTGAGTCTCCTTCGCTGGAGACAATGGGGTGCGAGATCCTTTATGAGATAAAGAACCCAGTGTTGAGTTCCTTGCGGAGACTGAGGTGCGGTTTATCGGTATGAGATACATAACGGCGGTGTTCTGGCCTCTATGGGACATTGTATTATCCTGAGGAGGAAGAAATTGATGCATTCTGTGGGTAGATTTCAATTCCATTGGCCGTAAACAATGGATGAGAGAATTACGGGATTTAAGTACCAGTGTTGGGTCTCCTTCGCTGGCGACAAGAAGGATTCAGGTGCATGTTTGGGAATGAACGGCAGCGATTACTTTGTGAGGATCGTAGTCCAGCCCCAGTAAGGAGGGATGTGATTGGGGAAGGCGTGGCTGTGAAATGCGCCGTCCGATGTAAAGGATGAATACTGGTGAGTTGATCTCAGAAAGAAGATGATAGGGATGGATCATAATCATGAAGGAATCATTTAAATATTGTAATGATTGTCTTCTTTTCTTCGTAAATTCCGATAATTTTGGTATTTTTTCTTTTTTTATTGCATATAGAGAATCTCTTCTTATTTTGGAACGTGGAAAATTGTAAATTATGATTACACTAATTGATCATTTTTTGTTTGTGAACATCATAATTCATATTTTGTTATTTGCTGTTTTTTTTCTTTTGAAAAAAAATAAATATAAAACCTTAAATTAGCATCGAATGATGTGGAGTGGAGGGGCATATTTTACCTAGTGTTTCTTTTTTGCTGACGTAGTGTAATTAACTAGGTGGAAAGTGTGTTTAATTCTGCTCATGCATACCTTAATAATTTTTCATGTATCCTGTGATAGAAAAATTACTTCACTGTTATTCTTTTTCACTAGAATCTTGTGGGATAGCCATTCGTTTCGATTGATGCACAGCATATGAGGTTATTTATGCATAATTATAAAATAATAAAATCATGTGTATGTAAAATGATACTAAGAATCTTATACCCAAAACAAACTATAAAAAAGGCAAGGAATTCAAAACATTATGTTAGCTTTATACATATGTATTATTCTAATTCGTTTACTATAACTAACAGAAATTATATTAACGAGTCGAGTCGAGTCAGTGGGTTTTTTAAAAATGGAAATGAGGCACATCCTCCGGAACATAAGAAGGAGAGATCAATCTAGTACAGCAAACCAAGTTGAGTCACCCGGATGAATGGGTAGCACTTTTCTAACGTCTGCGGAAGGGCGCATGCTTCCAATGCTCAGATCAAATGCAGCTGCAAGAGCATGAAGATCCCAACATTCCTCCACACAAGTGAACATGTCGCACGCAAGCTGCACAAGGGGCTTGCTGCATTTCCCTTCTCCTTGCACCCCAGACAGTTCTTCACAAACCCCCTGCTGCAAGACTTAATGCTGCAAAAGGACTCCAATCCCTCATGGATCCCCCCGATGCTGCTCTAAACCTGTTGTCTGTGTCTATGTAGAAACTCCCCACCTTTTCAGCGCTGATCAAGATCTCAGGACATAGAAGATCCCTATTCCTGACCTCAGTTAGTAAATGAAAACGACAGCCAAATGGAATGGGAAAAAAGTCTCTGATCCCAGTTCACGCCATGCTTAAGCTTTCCCCATGGATGCCAGCTTTCAGGCCTGCAAAATCAGACGAACAATCAACCAAGCTCATGGGTTGGATCTGAAACCAATCACAAAACTGTTGACGGAACCAAAGGAGTTGTTTATGAGCTGCTGCAACAGCTGAGCAGAGAGATCATGTATCTTCACATTCATCACTTTTCCTCTCTCTTTGCCAAGGTCTAGTTCAGAAAATCCATCAAACAGATAGACCAAAAATTACTCATGGGTCTCTTGGAGAGACCTGGAATAATAGATTCAGCGACCCACAACTAACATCGCAACTAAAACTAATGAAAGAAATGGTTCGTCTAATGTATAAATATAAAGCAAAATTGTGTGTTACGGGTCTTGGCTAAATTTGCAACTAAAAATTGGCTGCTTGATGGTTCCTTGATTGAAAGCTGAATTATTGTGGACTTAGTTTGGTCTTATCCTTCAACTGGAAAATATATCTTGGATCTGGATCCGCTACTCTCAAATGAAAGATCTGCTTGACAACTTTCTTGTGCTTGCCGATGTGTAGTCCAAAATTGAACAGAATTGACTGGCTCCCATTACCCCACTCAGGACCTATTTCCAGCTTACAGTCCCAGATATGCTGCCTTTTACTACCAATACCGCAGTGGTTTCATGGGTCATGTTGGAAAACAACAATCTTCGACATTGATGGATGCTTTAAATAAACAGACCCAGGTGACAGTAGATGCTTTCAAATCAGTTCTTGAGATAAAAAATTGGAGGGTGATGGTGATATTGGTAGCATATGGAGAGTAGAAGGATACCAATGGAATGGTTGCTGTTGCACAGGGAAGAAACATCGAAGGACGCTGCTCGCCACACACAAGGAAAATAATTGCACTTCTCCCTGATTTTGCACCATTTAAATGTTAGTCAGGCACTCTCAACGCCAGTGACCATATTGAGAGCACTATGAGGCCTGGGATTCATTCGCTCCCAAAAGACCACATTGTTATAACCACACTTTTGGTCCCGTTAACAAACATGTATTCTGAACCGGATCTTGACCTGTCAATTAGCTCATTTTATATGGTCTTTACTCAGCAATTAATATAATGTACACATCATGTTTATATAGAAATCTTAACGTAAAACCAACAAGACATACTAGACTAAGAATTTCTATAAGGCTTGAGGTAATCTGACAGTGCACAAATGATGTAACAATAGGACAGAGTACTTGGAGGCAATAAAATTACCATGCTTCAAATTTGCACATATGTTGAAGTTTCAAGTTGGTTCATTTTAAAAGATGGGAAGGCAATCGAGTTCCGGTCAGATACTAGCATAAGAAGACAGAGCGTTTCCTTACCACAATAACATAAAACTATTCTGCCAAAACAGGAAAACTGATGATAAGTATTTGAACCAGTTAAGTTCTAGATTATGCATATGCAGATATGCTGCACGTTTTTTTGACATGAATATTCTGCAATCAGTTATAACTGACTTTTCAGCTTTATTGGTTCAATCTGCCATGAGCAAAAAAATGAAAAAGAGTTATTTTTACAAAAATTGTTATAATCAGATGGAGAATGGACTAGCCAAATATAGTGACGACGAAAATATAGTAAATACTGTGTAACCCGAAGTGAAGATATTGTCGTCAAGTAATCCCAGAAGCGTGCATTGTGATAACCCCTTCCATTGATGGACTTGACATTTTTACAGTAAAATGTGGTTACCACCTCGATCGATATAATATACAACATCATAAATTTTGGGTGACATGGAAATAGCTATGGCCCGACAGCCAAAATAATCCCATATGAAACACAAACTATGTTTATGTCATTATATTGATTGGGGGATTGTTGAGTGAGTCTATGAACAGCCAAGATGGAAAAGAGTAAAAAAGGAAAACCTTATAATCACAAGAAAGACTACTTGCCCGATCGATAAAACTAACTAACATTACACAAACTTTTCACGGCTATCAATTACGGAGCTGTTAAAGTATAATCATAAGTTACGAATACATACAGTCACTAGGTTTATTCTTAGGTTGCTGTCAATTAGTGAATCGAATACCCAAAAAATAGGGTAGACTCTAGGGTTAAATCTGAGATATGTTGCATTAATTAGTTTGTTTGTTAAAGGAGGGATTGTTTGAGCATAATTTTATATGCTCTCAAAACCTCTTCATCATAGTAATAATTAAATAGTGGTGTACTTAAGCTATGAAAAAAGTTGATAGCACTATCCAGTTTACCCTAAAAACTCCATTTGGACTAAAGGATCCAAGTTTGTGTCCTTATCACCAACTCCATTATTTTCTCACCTATACCTACTGAACCATATTTAGTCGTAAATTGAGGATACGATACATACAAAGGATGCAGGGTCAGGGATTTTAATGTCATATAGCAGGATGTTGAATCTTTTACTGATTCACGCTCATATCGTAGTCACGTTAACACACTTAGGATGTTTCAGAATTAAGACAAGTGTAAGTTACGAGGGGCCGCAGTTCAAAAATCGGCCGGGGAGTACTTCGACCCTAGCATTCACACTAGACCACAAAAAAAACCCCATTAATTTTGATATTCGTCAGTATCATTTTTCCATTAATTGTATCAACTAACATTGAGGCAGAGCAAAAACTTAAATATGATTAAACGAAGCAAAAAACAAAAAATCACATAGGCGGAGACCAAAATTACATAAAAATACCTCCTGCTTTTACAACTTTCTGCTAGCCGATCCCTTTTCCTTCCGCTAAAGTCCAAAGTTTCTTTCTGTCCGCCGGGCTCCATCCCCCTTCCCGAAATGCTGCCTGGATGCGGCGGCCGGGCCTCTCGGCTCTGGTCCGTGTCCCCCCCCTCTTGGAGCCCTCCTTATTTCCCCCGCCCTAGGATGCGCGAGGCGCCGACCCCCCTCTCGGACCCAGGAATCCTTCCAGAGGTTACAAAACCTAGAGTTTCCCTCCCCACCCCCCCCCCCCCCTTTCTGCCCCCCTCCTTCTCTCCTGTCACAACAACGTGACAAACTCTCCCAGACCCCACAATAAACCAACCACCACTCACACGCCACGCCCCCCCACTCCTTTCCTCTTTCTGTTTCTTCCGGTCCTTCCTTCCCCCGCCCCCACACCAACGCGACCCCACCTGATCACCCCTCCCTCCCTTTCTCCACACAACAAAACAGACCCCCCCCTCCTTTCCCTCCTCTCTCTTTTGCCTTTTCCTTTCTCCCTCCCCCCTGGCTTGCATACTTTCCCCCCCCTGCCCCCCTTTCCCCTTTCCCCCCCCCCCCTTTTTTCTCCCCCCTTCTTTAGTATTTTTCTGTGGCAACTCTGTCTTTCTCCCTGGAAAAGCCACACCCAACCCTTCCTCAGACCCCCCCCCCCCTTACCCCTACCCTGGCCCACACGTAGTAGATAGGGTTTGTTTAATCATGTTCCATAGCAAACGTTTGCCAAAAAATTGCCAGCAAGACCCACACAAAAGACGTCTCTATGTAAAAAAACCCAAAAATATCTACAAAAGAAACACACTTGACCAACAAACAAGGTAATCACATCCCCCACAAAATAGAGTACGCCCGACAATGACAGAAAACAGAAACATTTTCAATAAACCACATAAAACAAGTGTATAAAAAAATGTTTTCGAATTGTTAAGAGAGCCCTCTCTCCCTATTCAGGGGGTCATTGCGATCTCGCTCGCCAAGGTGCCTAGTGAGTGAGACTTCAAATACTCGCTCGCCACCTCGCCTTCCCTAGAAGTAAGTTCTATGTACAAAAAAGAAGAGAAAATGTATAAATTGTGTTTCATTTTATAAAGCGTGAGAAAATTGTATATACAAAGCATGTACATATATTTAGCCGCCTATTTACACTTATAATTCATAAAATAAAAATACTACCCTGCACGGTTTCTTTTGTCTTTCTTCTTTCTCGTTTTTATACCATTTTCAAATTTGTATTAATTTCTCTCTTTTCGTTTTTTACAATACGATTCAAGTTGGATTATTCTTTGTCAAGTATCTTTTGTTTTCTCTCTTTCTATTTTATACAAATTCAATTTGTATATAATCATTCTATACACTGTAATAATACAATTCGTTTTTATACACTTCATTTTATGCAGTTCTCTGGCCCAAGTGTCTTTATCTTTTCTTGTGTGTGGGTAGGTGTTAGTTTACACTTCTGCGTCTTAGATAGCCACATGGTTTAGCAAGGCTTCGGTCATGGTGAACTGGGTTTGTAAGGTGGTTTTTTTGGTTATCGTGGGGGTTTTTTGATTACTAGCGATTATACAGTTTCTAGTTTTCTAGGAGCGTAATATGCAAACTTTTGTATAGGCATACCCCCCATATATGAAGTTTTTATTTGCTATATGTGAAAGTTGCCCAATTTTTTTGGGTTTTGGACTCTATTTCTTTCCTTTTATTCTTTTTAGAATCTGAATTTTGATACGGTTTTTTAGTAAATATCTCACTTTGTCTCTATTAATATTAACACGGATTATACCGGGTTTACACTGAAAAAAAAAATCTGCCACTAATAATATTTTTCAAGGATCTTGAGGGCACTGTTTGATAGGGGTGTGAAATAATCACAATTGGCACGATAAATTAAAATCGAAAAAAATATTATGGGTTATTGTTATGCATTATTTGACTTTTAATGGATTTATAAATAATATTGGGTTATTGATTCGGTGTATGTTTTTACTCTTGGATTATGTATTAAATCAATAAACCCAATAAACGACGGTAATAATGTATTATTTACCCTTCCTAATTATAAATATTAATAATTTAAATTAAATTACACCCTATAACTATTATAAATTATTCGACTCTAACACCTTGAGACTAGACCGCTTGGGGGTAGTTCAATGTTGGGATCGTGTGAGTTCAGGCGGTCAAAATTTTACAATGACTTATAGAAGTCAAGTGGTCCCAGATGTTGAGTGGGGTGTAGGCTATTTGATTTTAGGGTTAGTTTTTAAGTTTTTTGTTCTTGGTGCACTATTTTTATTTTAGTTGTAGTTTGTAAATCGTAGGTTGTAGCATTTGCCACGTTTGTAAAGGTCGTAATTTGATTAACATAAAAAATTTCATACTATGTTTGATGGGACATGTATTATAGCCTTCGTACTATCTTTTATCTTCTTGATGCAATTTTCATTACCTTTTTTGTTTTACTATGTAAAGATTAACAGGAAATTGTAAAGACATTCTCAATATTTAAACGAACATTGTCTTATTGGGTTAATCGAAAACCTAAATCGATTAATGAGCAAAAAAAATTAATAAATCGGAAAACCTAATCTATAATGATCAAAAATTGATAAATTGAAACCCATAAAAAATATCTTATTGATTTATTATTGAGTAGATATTTAAACAATGCAAAAATCAAAATAGAACCAATACACCATGAAACGAACCCATAAGTGGACTGATACACACCCTACTGGTTTGCTCCTCTTTCAGCCTTTTCAATGTTGCTCTATTTAGTCCGCTTTTTATATTTCTTTTTTTTCATCCTTTTCAAGTGCCGTGATTACTCCTACTCATCATTTTGGTTTTTCAGTCCCTTTCTTCTCCAAAAATGATTTTTGTTTATTAAACACTCTATACTGAAGGAGATCAGAGGTGGTCCTTTCTTAAGGTTGCTTAGCCCTCCCTCTTTGATCAATTTGAAAGTCACACAAAAAGAAGTATTGTCGCAAATAATTACAGAGCACTTGAAAGTACTATGCTCTATTCACTTATACTATTAAAAAAAAGGTTTGTAACTAGTTCTTTAGTAACAAATTTCTTCAAACTTTTCTTAATTTTCTAAAGATTATTTGTTATTACACAAAATTGTTTACTTTTGAAAAAATAGATTATGCTCGCCTCAAGAGTCCTCACCTTGATGAAGAACAACATCAATTTCAACCGTCAATTTTATTTGTTAACACCAAAGTTCCAGTTAATGCTTCACCCGTTTCCCCAAAAAATAGGTGAGAAGTTCAGTAAATTGAGTGCATGAGAAACAAATACTGAAAAGGTTAAAGAGAAAAGAAGATGCTTCATTAAATTCAATTATGGAGAAAAAATGGTAAGGAGGAAAGTCTTTAAATGTTGAGGTTCCTCATAATAGCAATTTTGATAGAGATTTTGAAGACCATATACCAATTGCAAAGAGAATTTGTCTCAACAAGATGATCAAGGCGAAATCACAAAAAATTATCAAGGTACATTTTTATAGTGTATGGTTGATGATTATACATGGAACTGATTGTGTTGGCTTTTAACTCTCTTAACTTGAATCTTTTTGTGCATTATGAATTTGCATTCTAATGAGCTTATTGTTATTAATATGAGTGAATAGTGTTATTTTCTTGTAGACATTTTTTTTTGAATTTGAGGCAGGAGATATGGTGAGGGAAAGTGTTAAGAGGGTTCTGAGAAATTGGAAAATGCATTTTTTGGGATATATTGATTTATGTTTTGTTATTGGTTTGTGTTTATTTAGGAGTTGGGTGTTTTTGCTAGATGATGTTGACGATTGATTAATCTAAATGGTTATTGTTATAGTTAGATGTAAGTTCAGTTAGTTAACCATTGAGGGAGAAATTTGACTCGGATACCATGGTCATAAAATTTATATTTGATGGAATTGGAGAGTGAGGGCAGGGTAGGGTATGTTACTTTCTGAGTGGAGGAATGCACTTGGGAGCTGCTTTTGTCTATGTAGTTAGTTATGTTTTGTTTGACCCATTTAGTTGGACAACCTATTTTACTAATATGTATTCGTTCTATTCCTCTTAAAAAATTCACCAGTTTATGTGATTACTGTTTCATTTTACTCCAGAAATGATATCTTCTTTTGATATTGATATTATTTGTAAGGTTTGAAATGTTAATGTATGTGTGGAGATAAGGAAAGGTGTTAAGTACTGTTTTAGCGCAAGAGCATTTTGTCATTATTGCTTGTGAATTGATGGATGTAAGTCTTAATTAACCAATAGTGAGCCTATTTAGTAAGATTTCAGAGATTGATGTAAAGATTAATCGAAAATTGAGAGGTATTTTCCTTACAACTAATCTGTAGGTGTCACTGAATTTCTTTCTTTATGTAGGTGATGGTGAATCTAATTATACTAGGAATCTAGTGGATCTGTAAAATTAAATTATTGGTGTTATGGCCTGAAGTATTGATATGGACTTTTGTTGAGTGTTTCATGTTTCGAGTTGCACTAACTGAGTGAAAAATTTGATATATATATTTTAATTTATTTGTAAATGTGGTGTGCCTCATGGAAAACAAGTTGCTAAACGTGATATTAGTAACATGAAAGGACACCGAAAAGAATAAAGTTATCCAAGGGTTATGGTTACTCTTGATTTTTTATGTTTATAAGAAAATAATTTTTGTTGTTTCTCTTTTGTTGTACTTCTTTAATGTTCATTTTATATCTATATATATTTATCTATCTATCTATAATATATATATATATCATAATATATTATCTATATTCTCTATATATATATATATCTCTCTCTCTCTATCTAGTCTCTCTCTATCTCTCTATAACCTTTGCCTGTGATTTCCCTTTTTTTCTTATCTCGCGACTGAACATCTTGTTTTATTTGTTTTCAAATTGTATAGGACTTTGGATACTATGTGGTATATAACGAGTATCATTTTGCGCAGAATGATTTTTAGTTATGTATGCATTCAAAGTGATATTCACATTTTACCTCAGTTTCGATCGCTCTAGTTTGTATTCTTTGCTTAATGAATTACCTATATTATTTAATTTTTTCATTAAAATTAATAACCTAAGAGAACAATTCACTTTGTTGGTTCATATGTCAACCGTTTAATGTGTTTCAACTACGATATAACTAACCTCTTCCCAAAGGTCAACATCGCCCGTTGTTTAAAAGGAATTTCCTATTCGATTCTACTTGATTGCTTCGATAAATTTCAACCCCACCTCATCAAAAGTTGTTGATGTTGAGACAAAAAGGAGCGCGATGATATGTGTCGGTGTCCAATTTTAGCGTAAAGATCTACATTTTGGCATAAGAAACCCATATTCTTTTTTTGACCCTGCCAGTGCATCGAAGCTGCTTTTAGAGTTGGTACTTCCTATTCTTCTGGTAAAAGTTCGTAAGGGATATTATTAGAGTTAAAAAGGAAAGAGTGTTCTTAAAGGATGAAGATATTTTTCACATGATAATTCTTTACTTTTATAAGACTTCATTTTTCAGACATCTCCACCAAACCTTTCTTATGTTCCAAAAAAAATCTTTTTTATTGTGAAAAGTGGTCATATAGTAGTTACTACTCAGTGGACAATTTGTCCTTTAATGTTATGATCTGGTTAAATTCGATAATATCATTATTGGATAAATGAACTATGAACCCCCCCATGTCAAATTCTTTGACTTTTCCCTTTGCATTACCATTGATTTTATAAAACGCTAACAAAGTTGATCAGTCTATGTGTGTCGCGTTGTTTGTACAAGTCATATTACACTCACATTTTGCAAGTGGAAAATGTTTAATGTTTCTGAAGAAAGGAATTGTGTCAAAAAGTAACAATAATCCCCAATTTAAATATTATTATTTTTAATTTAACTTTAACTACATAATGAATTCATCTTACACACACACACATACATTTGTCTAACCGTATATTTACAATTCATTTATGACTTGTAGTATAAATTCAAAAATGTGTTTGTTTGGGGCGTCGGTGCGTTTACTTGTATGTGATTATATGTTTTGATTTGCAAGATCTAGTCTAAGGGAGATTAACAATCTAATACAAGTTGTTGAGTCAAAAAAAAATCGTTTGAGATGAGAAAGATGTGGGTCTCACAGCGAAGAAGATTTTGGGGATGAAGATTTATCGGGATAATCTTGCTGGCACTTTAATCCACTCACATATTTGTACATTGAAAGTGCGAGCAATTCAGGGTTTCATTATTCTAAACCCAGGACTACTCCCATTGGGCACAGTCCTGTTAAATTGTCAAAAGGAGCAGTCCAACCCAAGACTGTCGAGGAGCGTGATCACCTGGCACTTGTTCCATTGCTCAGCATTGGTATTTTGATGTAGTGCTATGGTCTAGCACTGACCTGATATAGCACTGTAGCGGGAGTTATTAGCATACATGGCAGGACAACCCTGAAAAAGAGCAATTGGTAAGCAGTGATGGCTTCTGAGATATCTAAGAGGTTCCAATCCAGTAACTCACATTGTTTGGAAAAGGCAAGGGTTACTCTACAGTTTTTTGTGGAGATGATCTTGTTGTGGATGTTGACTCGAGCAGATTAACATCTGGGTAACATTTACACCATAGGGGAAGTATCAGTGAGTTGGATTCCAGGCTTCAGAATTGGGGTGGTTTTCTCTTTCATCTACTGAGCTGGTTATGTGGCAATAGCTGAACTGGGAACGAGATGTAGGGCGGCAAATTATCTTGAGGAGTGGGCAGAAGCAGAGCGAGAAGATTCTTGACTTAGATAGCCAGAGTGCGATACGTTTGGTGAAAACTTCAGCAGTCTCTCATTCGAAGACCAGCACATCAGATTGCGATACCAATTTCACTCGCATGGCAGTTGAGATGGTGATATTGATTGAGAAGATATAGGGGGCACAGAACCCGGGCAAACATGTTGATGAAATGTGTTGATGTTTGGAAGAACTGAGGTTATGTTAAACACCTCAAGTTGTCCTTCTTTGTTTGTTTGCTAACAATGTGCGTGTGTAAAGACTGTTGATGATGAAGAGATTTTTTTTTTGGAATGATACAATTTTTTTGGATTACTGATCGTCCTCCAAGTGGGAGCATTGTTAGGCTCGTGGAGCCCTGATTAATTTTAGGTTTTCTATTTATCTCTATTTTAGGCTTTTCCTGTTTAGTTCTCTATTTTAAGGTTTTCCTATATGATTCTCTATATAAAAACACTTGATTTATTAATCTAAATATACCTCACCGCCGTGGAAGTTTCCTCACGGGGTTTTACATGAACAATGTCTCGGATCTTTTCTGTTCTTGTCATCCCAAAACCTGTAAACCAACAAATCCGAACCATTATCCTACGAAGTAAACACTTCAACAGCCTTGGGCCTCAGCCTGTCTCTCTTTTCTGGATCGAACATGACCATAATCAGTGCAACCAAAAGTCCTCATTGTGAGTACTTGAGTTCTTTTCAAGGGAAAGTGGTAAGCGAAGAGGAGAGGATTGCGAGCAGGAGTCAGAGGGGGGGATTCGGTCGATTCGAGTGTAGGGCTTGATAGGTGTTCCTTTCCCCCCCGTCCTCTAATCTTGAACCCTAAAGGAACTGATGTCCCCTATTGATCAAGTATGCAACTGTGCTCACAACCCACTCCCCCAAAGTGTTTTGGGCAGCCCACAGGTATCCTCATACTCTTGCACGCTCATTCAATTTTTCTTTCATCCTCTCTATCAATTTTCATTCTTCTTCCTTACCACAACGGTTCTCATCATACTAATTCTCCCTCACTGCAAACAGAATGCCTTGAATTCTGATTTGTCATACTCTCCGCCATTGTTCAGACCTAGGTCCATTTACTTCAAACCGGTCTGATTCTCAGTTCAGCGTTTCCATTTCTTGAAAGTTTCAAACACATCTGACTATGCTTTTCAAGAAGTAAACCCTACCTCAGATGAAATCATCATAAGGTAACATAAATATGGGTCCTCCAATTGATGATACTTGGAGATGGTCCCCAACCATCTGTATGACGCATTTCCAACGCACTTCTTTTGCTCTCTAGGAGTCTTTGTGAAGCTTACTCTTTTCTGTTTGCCTATAGACACAGCCCGGCCGGCGTCGCAAAGACCCATAATCAATAGACTTTTCAACCCCTATAATGCTCCTTTTGCAACCAGCATCTTCATTCCTTTATGTACCATGGTGGGCCAAGTTTGTGTGTGCCACATACAGACAGCGGAAGTCACCTTCCATCACACGCCAGTGTTATACACGCCGCAGTGGTGTACAGGTTCCAGATTTGGTGCCACGACTACTACCATAGCACCTTTCACGATCTTCCACGACCTTTCCCAAACTCTGCTGATACCCGGCTATCCACTGACCAACAGAGATCAAATTGTTGTCTTTCTGTATCCAGGAGTAATATATCTGACATCCTCCAATGTCCACTGGTTCCCGAGGTGGTCCTTTATATGCAAAACATTCCCCCTTGCTCTATCGTAAGGCTTTATTGTCACAAGATATACTTTTTTCCACAATTTCCAGATTTGAATTTTTGGAACCACTCCTTGCTTGGAGACGAAATGGAAAGATGCACCAGAAATCCACAACCATGCATTCACAACTGGGCCTATTCACGCGTAAGTTTAGAGCATTGCCCGAGATGTCTCTGCTAATTTAGCAGAATCAGTGTCATCTCTAAATTTCGATTCTGTTTCTTTTCTTCTTTGTCTTGGACCAGTTTTCCAAAGTGCCCTTTTTCTCCACGTCCCAACAAGTCATTTGTTATGTTCAGCTGGGATTTTCCTCGATCTTGATTTTTGATCGACGTGTTTGATTTTGGCCTTTCATCTTACTTCTCCCCTTCGACAACGCTTGGAGCACTGCCCGATGAATCTCCCACTTCTCGTTTGCGAATACGTCCGCTAAGAACAAACATCACGATTTCAATCAAACTTCAGTTTCTCATATCCACGAGAACTCTACTCCAGCAAACAACAGTATCCCAAGACCTCGGGCAAGATGAACAATCAAAATATCAACCCGCCTTAGATTTCATGCTTCGAAATTAATAGCCACAGATTGAGGTGGAGACTCACAATCAATATTGGACGCGTTTATAGATCAGAAACGGCTACCTTGTCAACTCTTTAAAATTGACCACGCTAAAACGCCTCAAAATTACCTTGTTCATAACCGATGGTGTTTTCATACATGTTTTGAACGTGTCGTCAACACAAGACGGACGTGGTCTTCCTCCTTCACTCACGATGTTGAACGCCACGTTTCGTACAAAGTCAACCGGATAAACCCTAGATCCTGCGATCCTTGAGTCTCCACTTCTCCCCGCCGTCCATGGATTCCGGCTTCACCCCTCACCCCGGTCACGGTTCGTGGAAGATCGTTTTGTAGCAGATAATCTTTGGATCTGCATTTCCAGAAAAATGAAATATCGTATCATCACACTCTCGATTCCAACGTCGAACTATCCATCTTCAGTGATCGTGTTTGAATCTCCTTATAGCTCTGATAACCACTTGTTAGGAGCAGAAATACAGGGGTAAATGCGGAAGCTAGCAAAGAAAAACCTCAAAAGACCACGAGTAAGAAGGACACGAGAATATCCCCAGGCTCAAGATTTAATGTGGTTCGTCAATCGACCTACGTCCACAAAGGAGATGAGCAATCACTATAATATAGTACAAAATAACAGAGGGAAACAACCTCACCAATTCACTCGAATAACATGGGTAGGTTCACACAAAGTGATAACGTATCAAACTTGTGACCCCGAATTCTCCTCTACCAACGCTCAAGCCTTTCAGACTATATTGTGATGCCGATTAGTTAAGATGGAACAATCCTCTAATTATGAGTCCTAACCTTTTCCTACAAATAAAGGATAGTCATCCAAAACCTTTTCCTAAAAGAAAACCTATTTATGTACGACTTTAAGGGCAAATAAAAACCCAAAAACTCCCCCTTGTCCTGAATTTCTGACAAATAAATGTGTCCCCCTTCTTCTCTTAATCTTAACACTTGCTTCTACTCTCCATATCTCCTTTGCAAATTATGTCTCAACACGAGAACCTCTCTGAAACAATTTCTCCAACAAATTCTTCATTACTGTCAAAAAATGTTGTATCTAAAACTACAACCCGCCCATATGAACACCTCTTTCCTAACTGGTTGAATCATCGCTTATCGAACCACTGAACCTGAATCCATCATTGAATCGCTCTAATAGCCACTTGGTGGGATCGAAAAAAGAAAGACAAGCTTGATGCAATGCTGTGAAGTGTTTACTTTTCATCTGATATGGTTCGATTGTTTTTGGTTACCGTTTTGGGATACAAAACAGAAAGATTCCTGAGACATTGTGACTGCAATGTTGATGAGTATGTCTTGTACAAGGACGAGAGGCATTATGTTCTGAGATTATACAAAGCAGTGGGAGTTGAGGTTGAGTTGTAGAAGAGTAACCCCAGAGATGGCAAAGCAGATACTCAATCACCTCCACTGAAAATCTAAATGGAGCAGTTACACCTGAGCATTTTGTTTAAGGAGATCACCAGATCCTCAGGGCATCAGATAGGGTTTCACCTTCATTACACTATCTATTGCTTACGTATGAGGTGGAACCAGAGTCTTTTGATGAGCCCTACCAGGTGGGAGGCTTCAATCAAGTGGGAGCAGCCTTGGATGATGAGATGAGGTCACTTGAGAGAATGAACATGGGTGGACGACTGAGTGTACATGTGCAGGGAAGAGAGCTTTGCTAAACAAGTGTGTGTTCAGAATCAGACTGACTAGATGGCAAAGTAGGGGCAAGGCTGGTTTAGTGGTTAACAGGCTATTCACAAAGGAAAGGTATTGATTATGCTGAACTATTCTCTCCTTTTGTGAAGTTACCTCTATTCTAATTCTGTTGGAGTATTGTTGCACGAAAATTTGCATCTAGAGTCAAATGGTGATTAAAACAGCTTTTTAACATGGAGATCTGGACCAAGAGATGTATTATGCAGAACCGAAAGATTTGTGGTTCCAGCAAGGAAGCACATGTGGTTGCAAGTCTCACCAGAGCTTGTGATGGACTAAAGCAGCACCAAGGCATGTGGTACAAAAGAAGATTGACTCATTCATGACATATAATAGAGTGGATTCTGGCAAAGCTAAAAAGGATCCTGTTGTTACTACTTCAAAAATACACTGATCATATGTCTTTCTACGCTTCTCTTGTATGTGATGAATGTGATTGCAGTCAGTAAGAGGGAGATTAACAATCTGAAGACAAGGTTTTCTGCAAGCGTTTAGATGAAGATTTGGGTCCAAGCAAAGCATATTTTGGGGATGAAGATTTCTCGGATAGATCTGGTGTACTTTAAGATCTATCCAGGAGGGTACATTGAAAAGGTGCTGATCAGATCAGGGGTTATGATCTAACCAGGACTACTCATTGGCAAGTCACTTTAATGTCAACGGAGCAGTCACCCAAGACTTGCCGAGGACGGATCACATGGCACTTGTTCATATGCTTCAGCGTTGGTATTTGTGTATCTATGTCGCACTAGACTGATATAGACATGCTGGAGTAGTTAGAAGGTACATGGCGAACCCTGGGAAAAAAATTGGGAAGCTGTGAAGTGCTCTGAGAGATCTAAGCGGTACATCCGTATTCACTTTGTTTGGCAAAGGCAATGTGACTCTAAGGTTTTGGTGATGTTGATCTTTGTGGGCATGTGCCTCGAGCTATATTACATCTGGGTACTTTACACCATATTGGAATAGCAGTGATTTGGATTCCCGACTTCAGAATTGTGTTTCTCTTTTCACTTACTGAAGCTGAGTATGTGGCAATATCTGAGCTGGGAAAGAGAATGATATGGTTGGCACAGATATCTTGAGGAATTGGGCAGAGAAAAGATGCGAAGATTCTCTTTAAAAACACCCTTTTTGTTTTTTTACGCAGATAGCCAGAGTGCCATACGTTGGTGAAAAATCTAGTCTAAATCATGCGAAGACAAGCACACATCAGAGGCGATACATTTCACTCGCAGTGATAATGTGCTGGAGAAGATAGAGGGGGCAAAGAACCCGGTAGAACATGTTGACGAACTGTGTGATGTTGAAACTATGGTTATGGAAACCTCGTGGTATTTCTGTCGTTGTTGCACAGATTTTGCGGTGTGGTAAAGATGTTGATGATGAGATTTTTTTGTTTGAGAATGTATGTTTTGGGATGACTGAGTCAGTCTCCAAGTGGAGAATGTTAGGTATTGTAGGCCTGATTAATTTTGGTTTTCCTTTTATTCCTCTATTTTAGGCTTTCCTATTTATTTCTATTTAGGTTTTTCCTATTTATTCTTTGTAACCAAAATCTCTTAATTTATTAATATAAATATACCTCACTCACCGCAGCGGGGAATTTTTACTACTCACGGGGTGTTACCACTAAATTTGAGCTTTTTCTCTTTCTCTCTCTAGATCTCTCATCTCTTCTCTGAAGTTCATGTTTCTTCATTCACTGTGTGTGGTGCGTGAATTCGATCCTAACAAGATCTTATTCAACAAGAATCATATTACCTATAACCAAATAATAAATTTATGCAGATTCAATGAAAGACATGACTCATCCCTCAGAATTTTCACACTAAGAGGATACCACAATTCAACAAAATAAAGATTTTTAAAAGTTTCTTGAAAGCTTCACTGTATGTGTTTATGTCTTGTTTTATTATTATTTTTCATCTTTTTATTAATCTGGTGCATTATTTTTTTTACCAGATTCAAAGAGATTAAAAGCTTTGAGGATAAATTGATGGCATTTTGTTAACACGTAAAGTTCATGGATGCCATCATTTTTTTAGGATCTTAGAAGATTGCCGATCATTTTAATAAAGTGGAAAAGAAAATTATGATGTGAAAAACTAAAGTTAGTATCACATGTAAACGTCCGAAAGTCCCCCTTATAGAAGTGGTCACAACCCGAAACCATACCCTAGATAGTATATAATCACTTGGATTGTAACCGGCGTCGTCACCTCTCTATGTTTAGACAGCCCTTTCATATCATTCCTTGTCATATCCATAGTGAAGTGGTGCGGAATTAACACTTTTCACAAAACATAATATAGTCTTCAAATCTCTTTCATAATAAAGTAATAGGAAAAATACTAAGTCCAATCTCACCATCTTAAGACACATAATAAACTTTGTGACACGGTCTATACTTCAAAATACAAATATTGAAATACTTATCTATTACAATACTTCAATTAACAACATAAAGGACATATATGCCCTCGCGTCAATGAGGACATACTTCAACTTCTCTTGAACGATTTCTAAGTCCAAGTAGTCACTCTCAAAGCTCCTACCTACCAAGAATATATAGATAATAAAAGGCATGGAGTTAGTACAATCACAGTACTAAGTATTTCTTTATGCATAAAAATCTGAAAACGGACATTTATTGGAATAAAAAAAAAAATGATCTTTCATCATTAAAAATCATATTATAGATATCATAGAACAATAGTTAAAAAAAATCAAATCCAAATAAAAATCAAATCAAATCAAACTTGGAAACGCAATAAAATACATTCAACAAAACTCATATTTGTAGGATCACTTTACATGAACTCATCATGTTACAGTGAAAGATGTTTATTCTTCCTTAATACACCTCCCTTTAGCATGTATCTTCTCACTTAAAGCTATCCTAAGATTCAGTTTAAGTCACACAGAAGAAACGCTCATCCACCCTGTCATATGTGCCTAAACGCCCCTTAGGAATGTTTTTACGTAGACTTGAGTCACATTACATACTTAGAAAGTATCATAACTCAAGGAAGATCCTCTACAAGGTGACTTCTAAGTTTCACCTAGTGCGTTGTGAAGCGACCGCCCATATAATCCCTACACACACCTCAAGATCCTGTAGACTCCCTAAGATAATATTCTCACTCAATCACCAACAACATAAATGATATGACTTCTCTTTACAAAGGCTATCAAAAGACCTACTTAAGTAAATCAATAGATAACGCCCATAGTGACTTCTTCAAGATCCTAAATATCCTTAAGACTACCTAAGGCTTAGAATAATGTCCACTTTGTGTTTTTTTTTTTTTTTTTTTTTACCACCAACTTCTTTAACTAGAGTCATTCTCAGACTTCCAAGATAAGACTGAAAGATCATCCCTTATAACCTCCTCTTCACACTTTTAGCTACGGATCCTTAAGTCCTTTAGAGTTACTCATTTACTTTACATAATCCTTAACTAATTCATGAGTCTCATTAGTTCATTAAGACTCTACATCAAAATAAAGACATTAAATAATGGTCTTGACAGAACTAAGAACTCCCATAACACCTCAAAGTCTATTATGCAATGTCTAGATAGCGTCTCTACCACCTACCTAAACTCAATAAACTTCATCTAATGCTATAGGTATTCCATATGATGAGAAAGACAATAACTACATAGACCCTGATACAATACAATGGAATCCTGAGTCTCATCCTACTCCGATGAGGTTGTTCTACTTACCAATTGGTAGAACTTAGACACAGATCCCTGTAGGCACATGGTTAAGGAATATGAGAGCAATACTTTTTAATTAGGCCTCATACTTAACTAGACACTTTCTCTTACCATACTTACCATGCTAGCCGTTCGTTCTCATAGATTATTTATACATTGGTTCACAAAAGGGTTCCATAACAGTTCAACCCAATCACATCTTCACATCTACCTATCAAGCAAGGAAGGGTCCACTAGGTCTAAACTCCCATTGCGACAAAAATCTCATGATTAACTTTTCTAAGGATTCATATGATGCCCGTCCATCCAAACTAACCTTTAGTCCATCGTTCCTTACTTTTAGGATACATTACCGGCTTACGCTGCAACCATCTTAACCTTACCCTTAATTCAATGTTTTCACATAATAGCTCTCATAATCTCAGTTAAAGCACATGTTTATTCATCATTCAAGACTAATAGTTCTAACCTAAGATCAATACATCACAATATTCATATCATAATATACCATCAAGCCAGATATACAAGTCCAACCAGAAAACATCATATACTTCCCTTTAACTGAAACTCATAATGCAGTCATTCTAGAAACACCTATAAACAATCTATATCTTCAATCATCCTATATACTTTCATAACTCTATTCTTTACACCACGTATATCACAAATCAAGAAAACTAACCAACTTAACCCTAACACTATACTCATAAATGTCAAGTCTAGTCTAACATGATCACTTAAGCCCATAAGTAGAAGAACACAACAATATGTCTTTCACATGTAGATACTAATGTCATGCTTCACATAATCATTACAAACACATAGCCACATTACTTCAGTAGGTGCCAATAAGGCCATGCTCATCATAATTGCAAAAGGAACGCTGATAAGGCCATGTCAATATGCAAGTAAACACATTATACCGCCTACCTAGGTTGACCTACCAATCACATAGAACGAAGTAGAATTAATATCCAAATTAAAGAAAATGGGCATCAATACCGTTCTCGCCCGCATCTACACTTCATTCAATCCAAAATCACAACCATTCAACATCAAAAGGCTCTTACCCATGTCCATGAAACAATAATTCAAAGCAATAACCAAAAACTCAATGACTCTACATCAAGTCAAACTATGTTTAACAATATCAAGATCAATTATATATCAATTGTACATTCTTATATCAATTAGCAATCCTAGCAACTACATAACAATTCAACAATATAGCTTATATCAAGTACCCAATAAGTAGTCAAAACGGGTTCTCATTTACATGGATTTCACTAGGTAATTTATGTTAAAATCATAAACAAAATATCAAATTAATCATAATTCAATGTTAATAGCATTTATGCAAGAACCCTGGTAGAATCCCGAAATTGGACATTCACTGTTAGACAACTTTGAAAAAACATCTTGAATTTGGGATCCTTATGAAAAACGTGTAAAGGATAAAATCATACCTCAAAGGATGGAATCTCACTTTGAATGAATAATTTCCCTTCAAAACCCCACAACCAAGCTGCTTCTCTTTCTTCACTTTGTTACTTTTCAATGGATCTTGTGGATTTCTTAAGGGGATTTGGGGTTTTCAATTTGGAAGAATGAAGTCTTTAGGTTGTTTACCCTTTATATACTTAAATTAAATTCCCAAAAGACCCTTAATAAACCTCCAATGACTTAATTTTAGACGTGGGGTAAATTTCCAATTCCCCTAGTTGACACATCATGCGAAGGAACACAGGTGCGTGCGACGTTTTGCCCTTAACGGGGCGTCACAAGCCACGAACGCGTCTTCACAACCCTCCCGGTGGTGGCGTACAATGCTGGCCAAAGTTTCAAACTTCACCCTGGGTTAAGTTCCCCCACGACGTGACGCTGACGGGGCGTCTCAGGGCCCATGGGCCGTTGACTTATCCCTCCAAGTCCCTGCCTGGTGACTTGTGTTGGCAACAGGTTTGGGTCCTTCCTCAAGGACCCTTTGAGTGTCTTGGGGATATTTCTCTCCGAGTGTCCAACCCAATATTATGTCCTATAAGTTTAACACGTCTCAATGAATTTATCAACAACACATAAACTCAACGAACTACTCGCCTAAATTACAAGGTCGACTCGATAATATCTTTCGAACGCCTTGGACGTCTTGTCGTTTGAACCTCCAAACTTCACGAACTTTAATAAAAACGACTACAACATTCTATATTAACAATCATAAGAACCTTAAAAATCAAGAACACACATAATCACATAGAACTATAGAGACTTTATTTAGGTTACTTAGTCATTGAACGTCTTAGTCATCCCTTGACGGTTTGACTTCCAACACCTCATTACTTTAGCTCACTGCCTTCTATAACCAATTATACCACATTAGGAATTTAAACATTAATACCACATGTAGCTCTATTTAACCTAAGTCATTTTTTGAGGTCTTTACCAAGTAGGGAGCACCCTTAGGGTCGGAAAAATTGCGTCTGTGACTTTTCAGAGTTTGTACAACCTTTGCTATCATTCATTACATAAACATGAAAAATAGTGCAGATTAAAACTTTTCACGAATAAATATCAAAGCAAATCTTTCATAAAGCCTAAGGATTGATCTTGGTCTTCATAAGCCAACTTAAAGACACACACTAAATATCTAGGAACAGCGACCTTTACATTAAATGAAACTACGCAGTAAGCTTAATGATAGAAACTAAGAAATAGAACTATGCCTCGATAGATGAGGACATCTTATCTGAGAGATTAAGATTCTCAGCTGTTTGGCCTTATCGATTTCTTCTTGCCTCCAACCTAATACTTATAGAGTATAGAAAAGTATGGAATAAGTACAAACAATGTCTAAGTATTACATTGCAATAAACATGTAAAATGGGACCATTAGTAAAATAAGCTTTTATGCCAAATAAGTAACCTTCAGGATTATAGGTTAAATAGTATAAGATCATCATTTATCATATATATAGTAACCCATAATTTTTGAACCAATATAACTTACCGTAAACCAAGCACTTTACATTAAACATTTATCCCAGCATAGTGAATTCATTTCCTTTGAGGTTTTCCCTAACCAATTTTATCTAATACTCCCAATGGTAAGACAAGAAGAGGACTGGCCCCTACACCCCCTTCAAGACACACAAAGTTTATCCTTAAGAATCCAACCATGGCTTACCTGCAAACTGGAAACCAGGTCCACACTCCCTGGCTCACATTTGAAGAGCATTCATATATTAAGGACTTTATGTAAGTACCTCTCTCTAATAGACCTTGTAAGTGACAGTAAGTGCATTGAGAGTAGCATCCCCATACTCAATCCCACTTAGTTGCTCCTTGAGGATTCCCTTGGATTAAGCACTATACATTAGTCATTTATAACGTCATTACACCAAACTCCCCCTTTCCGGAATGTCTACTTAGTGCAATCGATCAAAAATATCGTCTCACATACCACCACCGACCTACTCTAAGTAGTACCCTCTTTTAGGAGACTTTGTTCTAACACTCATATAAAAACCACCAAAGACTCCCCTTTCAGAAGGTCTACTTAGTGCATGGATAGATAGTGTCTCATACCACCACCTACCCTAAGTAGTATATTCTTTTAGGAGCTAATTCAGTCATTGCTTTTGTGGGGGTAAGCTTAAACCGACTATACCATCGATAGCAAGACATGAAACAACGCTAACTATACCCCCTATCGGATAGGGGAGATCCCCACTTCGCTCGGGTAGGGTCATTTCCTCTTAGCCTTTTAACATGGGTTTTTCCAGATAGCTACAGCTTTCGTGCGCATAGTTAAGGGATAAGGAGATTGCTACTAATACCATTCTCTACAACGGGAGTACTCATCTCAAGAGTAGATTGGAATACACAGTTTCAACTCACGAAAGCAACCACCCTTTCTTCCTATTCTCTCGGTGCTAAGCATAACTTTCCACCGGAGTCCTCACCATTTATACGATAGGTTAAGGATACTAGTGGACACCACATCTCCACTCCGAAGGCATACATCCTCTCCGACCTATCATTAGAAATCTCTTGGGAATAGTGAATATTGCTACTAAATCCTCATCTCAACTCACGAAGAGTGGTTCACCCCAAAACTCGCCTTATCGTATCACAGTTACTAACTTCATCCTTCTTAAATGTGAGTGGTGTATTGTACATGTATCACAACACACCCTTTCAACTAATCAACATTTCATCAACATTGATTTTACATGCTTAAACCTAATCATCTATTGCACACTTAAAACATGATTCACATAATCATATAGTTTCTTTAGACATTATCTCTAGCATACTTTGCACATAACAAGCTTCATAAGCATATCACAAGAACAACAATCGTTATCATCATATCTTTACATAATATGCCTTCTGCTTATTCACTCCAAAAGTAATTCCATTCATATCTTCCATACACACGCCACCAGGTGGAACCATATCACTGAAGAGCATTTCCATCATAAGAGTTAAAACAATGAGACCAACTTACCATTCCTCCACTGCTTTTTAACACTGTTTACAATTTACTACTCAATATTCTTCATCAATTAGCCTTTAGGGCGTAGTGTTAAACATAATATCAACATGAAGAAACCAAAGTTCAAAAACTACACAATCATTTCACCTTAACCCCTTTCTCAAACTAGAGTTTGAAATATGCATAAGCATGACTTCATTAGGTTTTGGGCCTTAAAATCAGCAATTAATATTAGAAACGACATCTTTTAAATCATTAAAATACTTTTTACATGAAGACTCATGCTTAAATTAGATAAGAGAATAGAGTTTGAATACCCTTGTTGAAATCTTTAGAAATGACCTCCCTTGAATGGAAGAGAGTAAAGGAATGACTAATCGACTCATGAGAAGAAAACCCTACCTTTGATGAGAAACGTTTTCCAATCACCCTCCTATCTCTTCCTTAAGTCTTAGCCTCCAATGGTGACTTGAAGAGAGTTTTTCTTAGAGGTTTAATTATTTGTTGAGGGGTCTTGTCTAGGTCTAGGACTTAATAAATTTAATATACTTACAAACCTCTAAAATGATAATCACTATGTTAATAACATACTTGGGTGAATTTACAAAACACCCCAAGTCCAAGGCAGTGAAAACTTGACAATCTTTTTGCATGGACCCATCGACTGACCCAAGCAACGAGGGCGTCGACTAAATGATGTCCCGTCTGCATGGGTGTCTTTGGGTTCTGCCTTTGCAATTGGCGGGTTGATATCCTAATTGATTGTTTATCTCTACTACCTCCTAGGCGACGGGGTGCGGTCATCTTGACTATACGACCAGTAGACTGTTAGGGACTTCATACCTAGTTTTGGGGCACTTGGTTTGCCAATCGTGAGTCCTCTTCTAGACCGCCCTTGTGGTCCTAGGTGGATTTGGTATCCTACGTTTCACCCCTATACTAAGTCATATAGGTCTTAACAAACATTCCCCAGTCATTTCATTTCGATTAAACAAACACGTAAACCACTAAACCTCATGAAGTCCACAGCACTTCTAACCTAAGGCACCCTCCGCACGTCATGTACGTTCTTAAATGTTTTGACCTCCAAACGTCACCGAAGCTTTCACACACTGCCTAAGAAACATTTTAAATCATTTTACACAAAATTACTCATGAAACATTTATTACGAAGCCTAGTTTACCTTATTTCATTAGGGTCTTACAACTATGTTTTAAGATCATGTTATCACCTTTAAAAAATGGTTATTATTTGGTGTTGTTACAGAATTGTGGTAGAAATGATACATTACTCATTTTTAAACTGTTCCGTAAATTATATGTATTTTGTTATATCACCAATTTAGTTTACTGTACAATATCATCAAATAAAAACATGATTTATTTGATTCATACAATTGATGTATGCATGGGTAACTATAGGTTATTGGTATATTCACCGAATCAACTAGGTGTCCTTTATTTACGTGTATAACACAATGTTTTTTAAATTTAAATGATTTAGTTGTTTCATTGGTGTGTATAGGCGGCTTCTATGTGTATTATGGTGTAATTCCTGATACATTAGCTGTAATTTAAATAAAATTTTGAGAATGTTAAGGTTGTTATTTGAAGTCCACGCAAGAGAAAATAATGATGTTCAAAATTCAACGTAATGATGTACCAATCAAATGGACCTATTATTGAATTCTCTTCATTAAGATACTATTTATTAAATTCGATGATATATACAAGTACGCATATTTGTTCTATGCTCATTAACCACCTTTGAATATGTATATTAAAACAATGTGTATACATTACTTTAATACTTTTAATCGGTCTTGAATTGGAAAGTTGAAAACTCTTCAATGAGACACCACAACATTTGTTGCCTTTGATGATCCCCTCTTAGGGAGTCACACCTTGTTGCCTGGAGCTGAAGAACACCTGAATCATTGAACTAAAGTGCACGTAAAAAGGCTTCTGAAATTAGCTTATAGGACCGTACACTAATTTGATTGACTCTGTGTTAAACTGAAAATCGAACAATCTATTTCTCAATTAAACAACCTTTTTTTATTTGCATTTTTTGATGTCAATATGAACCTATAAAGAGAGTGGTCCAATGATAAATTATCTAGAGGAAACGCGGCAAGTGAGTACAATATTATAAATTTATAATTTTAATATTACTCTTTTGTTATCAAATGAGTAAAATTTTTTAGGAAAGCCAGTGTTTTTTACCATAGCAGAAGAATGTCATCAAATCTCCTCTTGAGTTTGGAATTGGAAGAGTGACTTGATGGAGGTTTCACACACATGGGTAGCTACATGGCGAGCTTGTTCAACTTGGTAATGTTCATTTATACACTCAACTTACAAAACTATTTATTGAATTTATTAATCATTTTTGAGTTTTTATTGAACGTTAATGTTACGCCTTAATACTATTTATGTACAATAATAAATATTATAATGTATTATTGAGAGAAAATGCAATTGAATCGAAGTCAAAAAGAGTTCCACAATTGATTCTTATTCTAATTAGTTAGGTTAATCAATCCACAATGTCTGGGTGAATAAGCCAAAGAAAAACAACATTTTATTACATAGAACCACGAAGTTCTTCAATACAGTAGAAATACAAGATACTTTTTATACCCCAGGCAATAAAGTTGATTTTGTTTGCATTCCTGTCACTACTGTTGTCCCGAGAAATTTCATTGGATTATAGTTGTTTCCGTCTTCATACACAGTAGGTGTCGGTTGTGATTTTTGAGTTCTTCAGAAAAATTAGGGTCTGCTCGCTCTCAAAAAATTGTTCAAGTGGTAAAAAAGTTTTCACCCATTATTTCCTTGCTCTTAATGAATACTGAATTTATGAAAATAATGACATTGATGAAGGAATTCAAAAATATACAAACTAAAAAATGTTTTTACTGATTTTGGTATACATTATTCGTGATGACGATTCAGGGGCCATAGTTGGAAGGCACAAGTAAGTATTTTTGCTTAATTTAATATTTAGATTTTTGGTTATTCTTATTAAATTATTTCTAATATTTTGAATGTTCTTCGTAGGATTGCGATTATTACTGATGCGAGTTAAACGGGTTAAAAAAATTGTCACAAATTCCTAAAGTATACAATTTTTTTTTAAAAAGTCAAAAAAACGGTAAAATGCTCACAGTCGCGACTTTGGCCTTCTGAAAAGAAAATCGCTGCAAATAGCAGCGATTTCTTAAATTAGCTTGTTTAAAAAAAATAACTAAAAAAATTAAACAAATCGCTCCCAATGGGCGATTGTTATAAATTAAAAAAAAATTGATAAGCGCTGCTTCTTACAGCGACTTCCTTTAAAATTTTAATTTTTTTTTTGGCTCTTATTTTTTTAAAAAACTTGAATATTTTTTTTTATTAAATGGCAATAAGCAAGCGATTACACTTATATTTATATATTTTTTTTGAAAATTAATTAAATCGGCTGCAAAAAAAAAAATAGCCGATTAATTATGTTTTCAAAAAAAAGTGTAAATCGCTGCAATTTAAAAAAAATATTTAACTAAAATGGCTGCCTAGCGATTTTGCTAAGATTTTTGATTTTAACCTTTTTCTTAAAAAATAAAGAAAAAAAAGAAGTTTAATGTAAGTCGCTTTGCAAAAGGCATAGACTTATTAAAAATTATATTTTTTTTAATTGGTGAAAATTTCTCCACCTGGAGCAACTGTTTAAATTTATTTTTTTCAAAAACTGAAATTTAAGAAAAATCGCTTGCTTCATATGCGATTTTGCTTGTTCGATCTTGAGCGATTTTTCTGTTGTTTGTAAAAAAAAAAATTATATGCCCTTTTGGAATTTTTAACAATTTTTTTACCCTTTTAACTCTGGACTCTATTAGGTACTTGTCTATATGCTAGGATTTTTTGCCAAGACAATAATGGCATCAAACTGGGGATATTTTGAATCAACTTATTTCGTACGAGATATGCTGCCTTACTTTGAAATTAATTCCATTAAATAAGTTGATATGATGGCAATTAGTGAAAGTTAAATTAATGATAGGTGACAACAAAGAATCGAGTACTCTAGGAAAGGTTTAGAAAAAGTTGTCAAGGTTTAATCAAATGTTCGAAAAGGAATTAGTCAGAAGATTGTATTTGAATAATTATTTAACTTTATGTGTTTTATTATGCAGTTTGGTTAATTGTTTTGTTACATTTTTTATTGGTTAAACACTGTTAACAAATATTTTTTGTTAAGAGTAATTATTTATGGGTATTACTTATTTTATACGGTTTGGTTAATTATTTTTATGATTGATATCCAAAGAATATTGGGTATACAACTTTTCATCATTGTACAAGTACAAAATTTAGGTACAAATTTTGTTATATGTTTGAGTTTTTATACTTCATGAACAACATCGTAGAAGGCTCAATATTGTTCTACCACATATAATTACCCTTACTAAAAGCTCCAATTATATCATAGAATATCAAACTAAGACAATATTTAATATACCTATACCAAATAAGATACTAAAATCCATCTCATATTTTTGGCTTCACTATTGGTGTCATTTACATATATTAACCTACTAAAACTCAACATATACCATATATACAAATGATACACCAATAATATATCAATACTGAAACCAAAATCTGACAATCAATATTATTTTTTTGATTCAATTTGCCATTTTGATATACAAATTATATTTATGAGATATAGAACCGACATAAAGTACCCCATCTAAAGCATACAACAACACTATCATTAAATTAATAAAATTCCCCAAAAAAAACTTGGGGGAACATAATATTTGATAAGCTAATACATCAATTCGCTACCATAACATTCTCAATAACACATCAATATATAATTGAAACCACAAAATTCCTATCTAATTATACATATCTATTAATAAGAAAAATTTAACAATTCGACGATGGTAAAAAGGAACACCATTCTATAAGCAAATATATATTATGGAAAAAAAGTAACTATGAACAATCAAATACCAATCCATTTCATACAAACTTATAACTATCCACCGAAAGTACCATTTAGTCGTTACCAGCGTATTCGACCTCTCGAGGTTCTCATACAAGTCCTGAATCTTTCATTGCATACGACCCTTAAACTAAGCAGATTTTTAAAACTTTCTTACACAGGAAGAATCTTTCATTATAAACAAGCGGAAGCCTTAAAAACATTTAATCTACAACACATGTTCTCATAAACCCATTAACCTTTGATTACAAACAGTGATGGAGCCCACACAAACTTAGAAAGACTAAAAGACATAAAAAGAACTTTCGGTCTTCGTCCTCAAACCATGAGGACTCACCGAAACTCATTTTCAAAATCTTTCTTTCATCATCCATGGACATCTCAAGACTTCGAATCCCTACACTTAGAGTCAAAAAGGGAAAAGAAGGGGTTTAGAAAAATTAATGCACTAATTAGGGAAGTCCATGCAAAAATATGAAAAGGTACATCAGTATAGTAAACTGCTTTCATAACATTTTATAAAAACCTTCCTCATAAGGGTCTAAGAGATCAATACAGTCACATTGCAATAATGCATAATCAATGTTCACAAGATATAACCATAATCACGTACAATTCATTTAGATTTCGACCCTATACCAAAGGTTATGGGAAAGAAGAGACCGCTCCATACACCTCTTCAGAACACCTAAGAAATCCTTAAGACTACCTAAAGTTTAAAGATATTCTTCTTTACTCACATAGCACTTGTTCCCATATTCACAGATCAGGCCTTTACATCATGTAGACAATTTATCTAAGGTTACTCTAAGACTCACTTGAGTAAGCCTGAAGAACCGCCCATAGTTTATATGTTACAGACCCTATTAAAGATTTTCATCACTAACTGTAATAATATATATGTTACTTTTTAGAAATTTAAATCATAAAATCAATGAGTATTCCATTAAAAACTTCAAACTTATATTTGGTATATTATACTATTATGTGTGTAATGTTATTATGCTACGGTTTAATATTTATTACAAATTGATATTTGTGTACGTTGATTTCATCATGAATTTGCACGCACACAACCTAACCAACAATGCTTAGAAAATGAATTAATTGGTTTAGATGCTCTATGTAAAATAGTTAGATTTTGGTATATTTTTATGTTATGGGTAGTTTTTGGAATTGTTTTACAACCAAATTCATTAAAAATTGTGTACACTTCTTACATATAGTACAGTCATAATTTTACACCATAAACTAACCAACAATTCTAAAATAATTTATTAATGTAAATGATATGCAGAGTTGGTTACTATTCTGGCATACTTTATGTTATTCTGGTGTATTATGGATTGTACACAATGCGGTAAAAAATATGTACACTTCATAAGATATGCATCATCATTTGCAGCACACAAACTAACAACATTAAAATACCACACTAACAACAATATCATGTCATATAGCAAAATTTTAAAATAGTATTTTATTTTGTTGGTAGTTTTTTCTTTTCGTAGACACAAAAAAATAACTGCTTAGTAGATAAGCACCATAAATAACACCAATCAATAAGCTAAAAGCAACTATAAGCTTATAAAAAAGAACAATCAATAAAATCATTAATCTCATTTAGAACCGGATCATAAACGCAGAACATTATTATGGTGATACAGGTTTTCATTCGCATCTCCCGTTGTATTGAATTAAATGTAAAAATGTTCATATTTTTTATTGAACGCCTTTCATAAAGTGGAGTAAGAATTTAATTTGATTAATTAAATGATAGATGAAGATTTAGATTTTATTAGAATATCATAGAGACGAATTACTACATTAAAGATATTTATTATTTGTAAATAAGAACAGAGTAAAAAAAACAATTAAGGGATTATAAAAAATAAATCGTGGGGCTGTATGCCTTGTTATAAAATTTTAAGCTCAGACTAATATAAGTACAAAAGAAGAATATAAGAGAAGTAGATTAGAGAGACCTTTCTTCTTATTGCAAGTATATACAATTGTGAATGATATCTCTCTTTATAGTGTTTGAGATATCATATCCAAAGGTCCCTTTAGAATTAACATAGTTACATCAGGTTCAATAATCACCTTGGAATCTATCACATTGGAAACACTAATACATGACTCCAATTAATGTTGGGTACCTCGAAGGAGCATCCACATAACCTATAGATTCATAACACTCACACTCCCCTTGGATCCCATAGATAATGTGCCTCGTTAAACCTTCTAGGACACATCCTGTGGAAAAAATTCTATCCTGGAAAAGAGTACACATATCTTTTGAACGCACTATTTGTTGCCTCATTACAAAAAAAACCTTACCAAGGAAATCCGGTGCAAAAAACCTCGACCAAGGGTCAAAGAGTGCAACCCGTATATACCTTTACTTCCTCCCCCTGATTAAAAACATCAACTTAATTTCTTGTGATGATGCTCCATCTTCGTAGCATTGTGGGTTGGTATAAATTCTTTTTCAAAGTAAAAATCACACATTTCTTGAATATGGTGTGTCATTTAATCTCACCATACGGCACTTTTCGACTTACTTCATGGGGACTTTTTTTTCTGCGTAGCAACATTTGCTTCATTGATCGCCATGATATTGTTGTGGCCCTCCCATGCAAACACATAGCGTGCTTGAGATAGATCTTTATGGCGGATCAGTAAATATTCTACATCTGCGTAACCCCACAATTTTGTCCCTTGGATTTCCTCTGGATAGCATAAACCCATAACTATGGTCATTCCAGGATATTTCAATCATTGTTCTTAACACCATTTCAATGTCCTTTTAATCGGGATAAACTGAATCTTGCCAGTAATTTACTACAATAATAAATTCTGGTCAATATTGTAGTAAGATGTACTAAAGTGGCCCGGATGCAACAAGATAGGAGTTTCATAACCAAGAAACTCGTCTCTTCTTTTTGAGATCAAACTGAATCATCATTTATGTCAAGTGATCTCATAATCATTTGGGTACCTCAATGAAATGCGATTTATCCATATAAATTTGCCTCAAATTTTTCAAGTGTATGTGCACTGAAGACAAATATTTCATTTGTCAAATATCAATCTGTGGTCTAAGACAAAATTTTGTCTTACCCCCAAGACCTTTTCATAAAAATACAAGGACAATTAGGGTCATTCTTTGGTACCTTTTTCTTTCTGGACTATTTCACTTCATATAATGCTTCTTAAGCTGTTATTGGAAAAGTTTCTTTGCAACTCTATACTCATACAACCCCTCTACTGTTTCAAAGGATTTTTCATATACCCTTCATTGTCTAGCTAGCATTACAATTCTCATTACTGCATTCAAGTTTTCATATGTTGCCAGATCCAAAACAAACCTCATTGGCATCCACCAAGGAGAAAACTTTCCAATAATGTCAGGATTTTTGCGATAAATCTTTATTCCCCAAGGTACAAATCGTATTGATATCTTACGATTATACATTGCATAATAATTTATTTGTACCCCACTGACATTATAATACCTTGATTTATGGACTGAAACAGTTCTAAATGTCCTTTTCTAAGTGGAAACAAAATACTTGGAATTGTGCATTCTTTTTTTACTGGCCAACCATTTATCTCTGTCCTTACTATATGACAGATTGAATCAAGATCCTCGTCACATTGTTTATATCATTTGAGCGCCTACCTCATATAAAGATACGTCTACGATTATTTGATATCAGTCCAACACGACATAACTTATGGAATAATCTCTTCATTTTTTCATTATTTCGGGGGTCCTGAACCTTTTTCAAGATTTTATGAAGTATTATGTCAATGGTGCTCCTTTATATCACTTGCCTCGTCATCATGACCATAGGCAATTGTTATTTTGGCTCCGTTTCCTTCTTCAAGGAATTTTATATTAACTCGATTGGTTTATTACGCTTTCAAGCCTCTCATAGACTCGTCCTTCAAGGACTTACATTGGAGCAATTTGCAGCTGAATTATTCATAGGGTCAGTGCACTTCATCTAGCATTATTTGCAACATTATGCAATGAATTATCCCTTAAATATATTTAATTTAACTGAGGATCCTAGAGATTCATAATTAACCTCACACATAATTTTTCAGCTGTCATCATCTCTCCCCCTAATGTTAAAAATCTAACATTCAATTCCAATCACCTGATTTGGAAGTTCTTCTTTGTGCGTAGTGGAGCATTAAAATCAATACCGCACATGTCAACATTTTAGATGAAATTATATGGTTCCTGACCCTGGAACCAATTTAATGGGGAAACCTTGTTATGTTTGATGCTACATTGTTTTGCTACATGTTAAATAAAATTTCTCATCTACCCAATCTTATTTGGGAGTTTGTTCTCATAACCATGATTTACCTATAATTGGAGGCATACAATTCTCAAAGCAACAGCATTATGTAAGATATTTCATAGGTTTGGAACTGTGCGCTTAATTTTAACAATTCGAGCAAACAACCTTACAAAAAACCAATTTATAGTTGACCAACAAATACATGTGACCATCCTAATGCATCAATCATATAGTGGTTTAATGACCACATACAGGTGAACGTGCCCATATTCACCCTTGTTATTGTTTCCTAAAAAATTTTATGGATTACCAATCCCCACTTTACTGGTACAAGGATCATTTATCAATAGAAAAAGCAACCCAAAGAATTAGTGAAGAATCTTTATTTTCTTCATCAATACATCACCTGGATTCTCAATCACGTTTTGCATCCATTTGAATTGTAATGGTCAACCCCAGTCATGCCAACTGATCTTTATTTTAGTAAACACTATAATTTACTTTTACATGTGATTTTCATCAGCATGTACATGTTTGTATGGGACAAACAGAGGTAAAGTGGGTTAATCTTTTACATAAACATTTATAACCCTCTTCGTTGTAGGATTTATAGTCTCAATATTATTTCAATTCTAGTCCGAACTTAAAATTTTCTTTTGAGCTTCTACAACCCCAATATTATTCCTCTGATAAGAGCACAACTCGTTATAGCTTGAAATTACTTTTTTGTACTATCATACTATTTGCATGACACCATCTCCTATGTAGTCCTCTCCTTCAAGTAGGAAATTTATATTATTATGTCTGGTCAAAATCATTACAGCAAGACGTCTTTCTCTTTTTTTGTTGTACCATATGTACACACCCAATGAACAAATTTAATATTGGCCACAACAATTAATGACCGACCACCCTTATAGGCAAGAACTCATTTTTTTCTTTTGCCTTTCGGTAAGTTCATACCATTTGAACTATAAAACGTACAATTACATTCGTCATTCTACCAATCCAATTTATTTCCTCTCATAACTCCCGGAGAATGAGAATGCATGTATCATTTTTTCTCAAACCTTCCATAGAGGTGATTTGTGGCATATATCCACCCATAAATGGATTTTATCACTCTGTACCCATTTCTCTCTATATAATGATTGGCATCACGACTACTCATCCACAGTTTATGCTCTTCAAGGAATGGACTAATTATGTATATTATAACGACTTCATAACTTTGCATTAAAACACATTTTTCATGGCTTTAAAATTCATCATATTTCATGACACACCTCAACCACTTTGAAAGATTAAGTGTACCATCACTTTATCTTCTTGTATCATGATATAAAAGAGGATTTAGAGAATTGTCACTAATTATTGTGTTACACATTCACAAGTCTAATGACCTTTCTACCATTTTGATAATAAATTGTCTTTCCATTTTGAAGGACTATTTGAAGAACTCATGAGTGTTCTTCCTTTTATCATTACCACAAGGATGACTATTATATTCTGTCCCTGAACTCCGCGCCCTTATTCTATCATCATTATTTTGTCATCTTTCAGACTATCATTGCACTGCTACACCTCGACATTCATATTGATTGAATGGAGCAAGTCAACAGGCAGATTTTAGAGTTTCTCACATGTTGTTACCACTTCTTTAAGGATTGAAAGCAAATTCATTGATGCATTTTAAGACATTTCATCAAAATATATTATTTGTCTTACTTTTGTTTTTAGTTCCCCATGCATTTTAACTCGCTATGGTGCATGTCACGACCCAAATCAGATCGCTACTGGCACCCACACTTTATCCTTCTATGTGAGCGACCAACCAATCTAACCTTATAACAAAAAATTTTCATGTAATATCAACAGAAATAATGCGGAAGACTTAATAATTCATTAAATAAAACCGATTCAATAACTTCTAAAATCAACATCTATTATTATCTGCCCAAAATCTGAATTCATCAGCACCACAAACATCTATGCAAATGAACTAAAACTAAGAGTATTCTACGAAACTAAAATAAACAAAAAGCTAGTCTATGCCGGAACTTCACGGCATCAAGACATGAGAGAAGATCCAGTCCAAGCTAAAGCGTTAGATCATCCTGAAATCCGTGTAATGAAACTGGCTAGAGTTTGCAGTTGAGTTGAAGACGACGGTACGGTTTGCTGCACTCCACATAACAAGTACAAAACATAAAAGCAGGGGGTCAGTACAACACAAGACTGAGTAGGTATCATCGGCCAACTCAAAATAGAAAACAGTATATATCAGGTAACATCATAAAATCACTATATCCTGAGCATGCAGGCATTTGCAATTACCATATCCTTGGTTAGCAACACCAATCACATCAATATGGACTCCACGCCCCTCATCATATACTCATTGGGATTAGGTTCATTAGATTGAGTATATTAACATCTTTTCAAGATTCATTATATTATTTACTCTCGTGTCGGTACGTGACCCTCCGCTCCCATCTATCCTGTCCGGAGCGTGGCACCCGTCCATATACTGCTCTGGTGTCGGAAACTGGACACTGCCGTCCTCATATTCTATATCCGGTACCCCGATGGAACGTGGCACCGCATCCATTATACTCTTCCTGGTGTCGGAATGTGACACTCCGATCCTCATATTCGATCCTGGTACCGGAAGGGCCCCGATCCTAGTACTCTCCTGGTTTCCGGAACGTGACACTCTATCTCATATTCTATCCTGGTACCGGAACGTGCAACCCTATTCCCCTACTATCACTACTTTTCGTTCATTATCCTTCTTTTATACCACGTACCAAGGCATGAATCATTAACAAAGTCGATTAGGTTTCTCAGATTTAAGATTCATAGCTCATCATGCTTATTTTATCACAATCATTATATAATATATAAAAATCAATCATGCAATACACACAATTAAGCATATAGGAAAGAGTCTGCAGGACACATCCAGAACTCACGGATCCCCCACCGACTCAATCGAAGGTACTTGGGATGTCTCCTTGAGATGTGGCCAAGAAGCGAACAAACCCTTTACTAACCCTTTTTCCCACCATTCCCTTAGTCCACGAAGAAAGAGAATAATACGCACCGGGATTGGAAGTGTAGTCACCCTCTCCCACACTAACGGATCCTGTCCAGGTCTTGGCTAACGTCACCGGTTTAGCATACATCCAAGATCGCAAATTGCGAGAAAGCCAAGTCATACCCAGAATTACATTCAAATCCAACCATTTTCAAGATACCAATCTACATAAGTGTTGCTCCCCACAAAGTTCACACCAAACACGAACCTATATACCTTTTCAACTACACCGTACTCAACCCACCTGGATAGAAACACGAATGAGCATATCAAGTATCACAATGTAGATTTAGACCATTAGAAAAGAGGAAGATACATAAGAAAATGTGGATCCAGACAACAATATAGATCCCATGCAATCACAAACCAGAAGATTAACCTGTGATGACACATCAGATTGTCTCGCCTCCGATCTCCCGGGAAGCATAACAATGGGCCTTTCGTTTGTTTGTCCGTTGCCCCTACCATGTTTTGATGTAGTGTCTCCAGTTTGCCCCCCATCACCCTGGGCCATTTTGGTGACCACCAGTACCTGAACCACCACGTCCTCCAGAATAAACGGCCTCTACCATGACCACCCTACCTCCGCTATTGGGGTTCTATAAACTCTGTTTTGGACAATACCTTTGAATGCCCAGTACTCTCCACACCCATAACACTCCTCTGGATTCAAGCATGGTCTCTCAGAGAAGTGTTGGCCTGGTCGGAGGTGGACGCCCCCAACTACAGTCTGTAGTGAAGACTGATTGGTCGACTAACTGAGTAAACCTCCGAACCCTGTCCCTAGAGTAAGAACCATTAACTCACAACCTCCCTTTCGAAAACCTCTTTGATGTCGAGTCCATGGTGAATTCATCTGTCTTCACTCCTTCCACCTCTACCACGAATTCTACCACCTTCTTGAACAGATTTCGCATGTGGCCGCTAACTTGTAAAGCTAAATCGCAACTCTGATCTCAACCCCTTCACAAAACGGCGGATCCGCTCGTGTGGCCTGGAAACAAAGTTGGGTGGCGTATCTGGATAGTGCACGAACTTTAAGCCTCAATGCATTGACCGGCATCCTACCTTGCTCTAGGCTCAAGAACCTCATCCCTTTTCCTATCCCTCAAAGTCCCGGGGGATATACTTCTCCATAACAAGCTAGAGAATGAGGCCCAAGTCATGGGTGTGCCTCTGTTGTGTTGACACTCACATGTGACCGCCACCACATTTTTGCATTCCCCCTTTGAAACTGCATACTCACGAACTCAACACCAGCCGTTCTACTATACCTCTTGTGTAGTAGCTCATGACAGGCAACCAGAAATCGTAAGAATCCTCAGATTCTGGCACCCTTGAACGCTGGAGGTTTCAATTTTCAGAACTTCTGAAAAGTTCATGCTGATCATTTGTGGCATTATAGGCCCAGTAGTCGGCTGTGGATAACGTGCCCTATGTCCAATGAGGGCATCCATACAGGGTCCATAGTGGTTGCATGTTTTACCCCTCTGAAATACCGGAGGTGTTGGTGCAGAAAAAACACTGGTGTGGCCTGGCCTTGTCAGAAACCCACTAAGATAAGCGAGAACCTGATTGATCATCTCTGGGTAGGCTTGGGGTGGCATGTCCTCATTCTATAACTTGTCATTTCCCCATGCCACCCCTTCTCTATTCCTTCCTCAGTCGTGGAGGAGTCACCCTCACCGCCCTAGTACTGATGGAATGGTGCTTCCGTTCCCTTCCCTAGATGACGTCCCTCCCACGACCCTCTACCAACGGCCTCTTGTCGTTGTTATTCCTCGACTACAGCCCCAGCGGCTGGCTCAGACGCACCCTTTCCCACCGGTGCTGGTGTGCCGTATCGTTCTCTATTCTAATCCACTGCGAAATAGAGGAAGATGGTCAGATTACCAATTTGTATCACCTAGATACCAATTGGATTCCAGTGATAGCACCAAAAAAAGGAAAATCACGAAAGAAAGAAAGAAAGAATGGTAATTTTCTAAAGTCTTATAGCCAGCCTCTCAATGAACAGTCCAAGGCTCCCCCTACCGTTCCTTAAGACTCTTACTAACCTGTTCTTGTTTGATGTGACAACGAACCTAAATGCTCTGATACCATTTTGTCACGACCCAAAGCAAGATCGCGACTGGCACCCACACTTATCCTTCTTGTGGCGAACAACCAATCAAACCTTAACATTTCAATAATATCACAGAAAGAATGCGAGATTAAATTCCTAATAAAACCGATCAATAACTTCTAAAATTCAACTCTATTATGATCCCCAAAATCTGGAAGTCTCACCACAATAACATCTATGTCAAATAACTACACTAATAGTATTCTAAGAAACGAAATAAACAAAGCTAGTCCAATGCCGAAACTTCACGGCATCAAGACATAGGAAGAAGATCCATCCAAGCTAGAAGCGTTAGCTCGACCCCAGCCCTGAATCCGGTGTAATGAAGACGCTAGAGTTGGCGTTGAGTTGAAGACGACTGTACGTTTGGTGCATCTCCACAATAACAAGACGAAAACCTAAGTAGGGGCAGGGTCAGTACACACCAAGTACTGGAGTAGGTATCATCGGCAACTCAGAGAATAGAAAACAGTATATATCAGGTAACATCATAAAATCAACTAATATCCTTAGCATGCCAGCAATTTACAATCACCATAACCTGTTTCAACACCAAGCACATCAATGAGGACCTCACCCTCCTCATCATACTCATTTGGGAATGATGTTTCATTAGATTGAGTATTTAACATCTTTCAAGATTCATTATATATTTCTCTCGTGTCGGTACGTTACACTCGCTCCTCATTCTATCCTGGTACCCGGAACGTGGCACCCGCTCCATATACTATCCCTGTGTGTCAGAACGTGACCCTCCGATCCTCAATATTCTAGTCCCTAGGGTCCCGGGAACTCCGCATTGCACCCGATCCATATCGATCCTGGTGTCGGAATGTGCCACTCCGATGCCTCATATTCTATCCGTTCTCGGAACGTGCACCCATCCATATACTATCCTGTGTCAGGAACGACACTCTGATCCTCATATTCTATCCGTGTACCGAACGTGGCACCCGATCCCCTAACCCACTACTTTACGTTCATTAAGAAGCTTCTTTTATACAAGGCATTATCATTACAAAGTATAATTAGGGTTTCTTCAAGAATTAAGATTTCAATAGCTTCATCAGCTTATTTTACACAATCATATATATATATAATAGTAAATCAATCATGCATAGCACCCATTAAAGCATATAGAAGCTTTATAATACTACCCAACCCATAGCATCGCTATTAAGAGTTTCCTACCGTAGCATCAAAACATAACCTACCTCCACTGCAGATTCGATCAACAAGCTATCTTTCTCTAATCCTTGCTAATCGGTGGGGGGGCGAATGGGTTGATAGGCGGGTAAAGGGAGGGGGGGGTTGGGGGTGGTATGAGACGCGAGGGAAAACGGGTGCTCTGTATTTCTTTCTCTCTCTCTTCTCCTCTTTTTCTTCTTTTTCGTCTCTCTTTGTTTTTCTATTTTCTTATTCAAACCCTCTTCTTTACCCTATTAACATATAATTAAGTGTAAAAGATGACCATACTAACCCACTAATTACTTAGGTACCTCTTTTAACCCCCCCAAAATAGACTCTTAAAACCTTAACCCCTAAACTCTTATAATTAAAGTAGGAATAGTCCCAAACGTCCCTTAACACGTGTAAAGAAATTCGACCCGACTGGAAATCGCACCTGTGACGGGCCGTCGGCATGAGCGACGGTCCGTCCTGCAGGTCGCCAAGTTCAGAACTCATTTCCACCAAAGAGTCCTTTGACTGTCCGGCCGCCTGTGACGGTCCGTCCGGCCTGTGACGGTCCGTCCTGCCATTTTCCGTCACGAGTTCAGAAGTCATTTCATACCCAATTCAGAATGTCCTAAGTGTTTTGAAACGAGACCCTGCGACGGTCCTTCGTGACCATACGGTCCATCGTGGGGTCCGCTCCTCAGCCCAGGTTTTCCAGAAATAAAAATCTGCTGCTTAAAACGACTTAACAGTTCGTTACAACAAGTGCATTGGCTCAAACTCAGGTCTTACTCATATCAGACGTTTACGCCGATAATTCCTATGGGACTTGAACCCAATACGGTGTCATCAAAACGCTAATTGAGTCTTATCTTAACCCTTGTGCGATCAGAACTTGAATTTATCGTCTACTTATCCCAAATATTTTCATTATGTGGGCATTCGAGCTTTACCTATGTCTTACCCTTTTGGGTCGATAAACTTGAATCCACATCTTAACCCTTAACCAACGGTATAAGAATGAAGTACAACATGATTTATTCTTGAGTCTTTCAAAAAATCAATAAGACTTAAACTCATGCTATTACAATTTTAACCTTCTTCCATTTAGAATTTTGTATAGCATGTCCATATTCACCAATAGTAGTGTAGTCTTCGGTTCCTGATAATTGTTAGTGACTCAACACTATTTTTTATTCTGACTCAAAAATTTTAGAAAATACATACCCTGATGTTTGCATTATAATAACTTTGATCTACATACTAGATCAACCAAATAAATCAGCTAAAGAAAAATAAGAACTCACTCTCAATTAGATAGAGACTCGTCTGATAACGTGTTATAAATCTAAGCTCAGATAATAAGTATAAAGATAGATAAGAGAAGTAGATGTAGGAGAACACTTTCTTCGTTATTCAAGTAGATACAATAGTGAATATATCTTCTCTATTTATAGTGTTTGAGATATCATAGTCCAGGTCACCTTGAATTATATATAGTTATCATCAAGTTCATATCAACTTGGAATCTATCACATTGGAAACGCTAATACACTGAATCCAATGTAATTTTGGTAATCTAATGGATCATCCCCAATAACACAATAGATTTATCATGCTTAATTGTTTTTTGCAGTTTTTTAATTATTTATTTATTGTTCAGATTTTTTTAAAATGTTTTCATTTGTTTTTTTAAAAAAGCTAAACTTGTTATGTGGTGAAAACATTTTTTACTGTTACATAGCTGTATTTAGATGCTTATTTGTAGTTAAATTTGTTTTCTTTAAATAAATACATTTAGTAAAATGATGTTTATATCGTTTTATTAGAAAACGTATATTAGAATCACTAATTATTTTTTTAAAGAAAATTAGGAAAACTAATTTTCAAAAGATGAAACAAAAATTTCTAATAAACATTAAAGGTATTTTAATCAAGATTTTTAGGCACTTTAAACATCTGCTAAGTCACAGTTGAATCTTCTAATTAAAATATTTGACTACTTATTTTAATTTTTAAAAATAAGCATAACTAATATTTGAAGAAATAAAAATTTAAGACGAAATATATTTTTAGGGGAAAATAGATTAAAAGGCTAATAATTAATAAAAATTTCAATGACTTTCAGTAAGAAATAATCACTTATTCATTTTTTAGAAAAATATAAGTAAATGATTCAGAAATGTTGTAAATATCTTTTACATTATATTTTTCAATTCTTCGTAAAAAAAATTTGAAAAGAATAAAGAGAGAACGAATAAAGAAGATTAAGATTGAAATCCGTGAACCTAGAAACTACTTGTATTTTTGAACCTATGTTAGCATCATGAGTTGGCTAAATATACTTCACGATGACGTGAAAAGAACGAATAAATTAGTAAACTAATATTTTTTAAAATTGATAATTTTATATGTTTACTAATCTTTTAAAATTATATGGCCTTTACTAATACGATAGAATTTTACTAGTTTACTGATTTGCCCGTTTAATTATTGTTGTGTTGTCAGTTTATGACAGGTAGAAGATGGACCCAATAGTCCTCTTTTATGTGATTTTTTAAGGAAAACATTACACGAATATACTTTTAATACCTTAATTGACAATATATGTACATACTCCTTTTTATTTACAGAACAGTTTTAAATTACAACATACCAGAATATTTAATTTTTTGTTTTAAAAAAATATATATTTAATATTCAATTTATTTTCTTTTTTGGGTTATGTGCTAAATTTATGGTTGAAATTATTTTTTACTTTTCATGGTTCAACCATATTTTTACTGTTTTTTAAAAGTATATTTTAAACGAATATCTTGAGTTTTTTGTTTTTTTTTGTATATTTTATTAACATAGTATTTCTTGATTCCTTTGGGACTTATGTGCTAAATTTAGCTAATGGAATAATTGTGTGTTTCTTTTTGGATTTCACAATCATGAGTATACACTTTATATTTTTTTGGGCCATATGTGTAATTTTTGATTCATTTATTTTTTGTATATTTGTATCATATTTTCTATTTTATGTGGGGTTAATTGCGTAAATTTATGCAATTGATAATTTTTTCTTTTTGACTTTCATCCATAATTATACTATTTATTAGCTTCTCTCACTCTTTAAACTAGTTTGCAAAAGAATATGTATATATATATATATATATATATATAGAATATATATATATATATATATATATAGGATATAGATAGATATATATATATAACTACATTTTATTTACGTTATTTTAAACTATTTTTAGATATACTTAAAACTATAACCCTAATTTAAATTTTTAGAAAGTTTAACAAAAATAATTGAAAACTTCATATTAATAGATATTCGAAACTTTTATATCGAGTCTTAAATAAAATGTTTAATATTATACTATCCTCTAATATACAATCAAACACACCAATAAAACCAATATTTATCATAAAAAATATCAAATTCTCTCAACATTGTATCATCTAAACTATCCAAATTAATATTCTAAATATAATGGTGAATATTTGTTTTATTCTTCTACTTACTTAAAATTGAAAAAGAAATATATCATTTTTTCATTGAACAAACTTTCAAATGGTAGGGTATAGAAATTACTTTTTGATTAGATGTATAAAGAGAAGATTTTTGATTTTTTAATTAGAACTCTGCGAGAAGAAGCAATAACGGATTTGTAAGGAATTATTACAATCGTGGCTGTAATTCTCCATTTAGTTTTCTCATTTCTTATTATTGTTTGATTAGTTTCCAAAAAATTCATTGTTTTGAAAAAAACTATGTTATGTTGGTGAACAAAAATTCCTGTTTTATATAGCTTTCATTAGATGCTTATTTTGTCTGTTAAGTTTTTTTTCCTTTAAATAAATACTGTTAGTAAAAATACTGTTTATTTTGTTAAATTATTTACAAAAAATGTATTGTAGAATCACAATTCTTTTTTAAGAAAAAATTAACAAAAAAATTAATTTCAAAGATTAACACAGAAAATCTCATAAAAACATTAAAGGTCCGGAGTTCACATTAATATTTTAGAAGTTGAAAGTACTTAAAAACTCGGTCAAGTTTAACTCGTGTTATCCGGTAATAAAATATTTTGCTAATTATTTTAAGAAAATAACGCATATTAATTAAGTTGAAGGAAATAACAACTTATGACTTAAGAGATTTTTAGGGGCGAAAATATTTATAAGCCCAATATTAAGTAAAACTATTTCAAAGGTCTTTCAGTAAAAATGAAATAACTTATTCATTCTTTTAAGGAAAATAAATAAATAATTTAAGGATTATTGTGAAATATTTTTGAATATACTTTTAATTTGCTAAAAAGAACGACAAAACGAAAGAAGAAAACAACGAAGTAGAAAGATAAAAGAAAATTGAAAGAGAAAATCCATGAGAGAGAGAATAACTTTTTTTAAACATGCGAGAGATCAGTTGGGAAAATATAATTAATTTGGGTAAAGTCGAAGATAGACAATTATTTTAAATATTGATATTTTTAACTATTTTTATTATTTTTTTTAATATAGATATGTTTAATAATTATGTCATAATTTTGTATTAGTTTGATTAATTTTCCTTTTAATATTATTGCGTTGTTTTTTAGGACAAGGTGGAAGATGGGCCCAAACCCACAGAAAGTGTATCTTGTGATTTTTAAGGAAAAAGTGAGAAAATTATACCCTTTTAATACTTAATTAACAATATGTATATATTCCTTTTTATTTACAAAACTAATTTTTGATCACAAAAATGACAACGGAATAATTTTTTATTTTAAAAGTATATAAATATTTTAATATTCGATTATTTCCTTTTTTGAATGTTAGGTGCTATTTATGGATCATAACTAGTGTTTAACCTTTTGATTTCAATCGTAAATTTATACGTTGTGTATTGTTTTTTTACGCAATATTGATTTTTCATTTTTTTTCATTTTTTATATATTTAGTATACGATTTTAGTCCCTACTTGGCTGATAGGTGCTAACTTTATGGTATTACATATTGGTGTTACTTTTGACTTCTTAAATAAAATTAATACACTTTTATATTATTTTTTTGGCTCCATTATTGAATTTTTTTTTTTTGTATATTTTATATCAATATTTCCTATTTTTGGGGTAATTTGTTAAATTTAAGAAATTGCTAATTATTTTAAATTTATTTTTGACTTTCATCCGTACTTATACTATTTATTAATTGTAGTCTTCTCCTCACCGTCTTTGAAATTTTTCGTACAATATAATAGATTTATTTTAATGTCTAAAATTTATTTACATTTTTTGACAATTTTTATGGCATGACTTAGAAAACCATTTGAGTTTAGAAAGTTTAGTAAGGTAATTAAAAACGTACATATTATATAGATTTTCGTACAACATTGATGTCTTTTTTCTTTTACAAAAAACTTTGGTGTCAAAAGTCTTACATAAAATTTAATATTATATTATACCTCAATGTATATCATATAATATATTAAATTGTGTAACCTAAATATATGTACAGTATAATATATCCATATTGTATCATCTAAAACACCAAGTCATACCAATATTTAATCATCTAAAATATCAAACTTATACCAACATTGTATCATCTAGAATATTAAAAAATTATATCATACAAATATTATAGCAACTTTTGCACCATTTAATAAATTGAACTTGTTGTGATATTTTGTATCCTGATTATCAGTTTAAACAAATCAAGGAAATTTATTGTTTGATAGTATTATCTTTTAAAAATTAACTGTTGGTACAAATTGATGAGCTTGACATGAAATTACCCTAAAACTATCAAGACACTATTTATGAAGATAGACACTATTTACGAAGATCATTAAATAAAAAATTTATGATCTCAAAATAGTAGCATATAATAATACTGAAATTTGTCCCATATAAAAAAATACAACCATTATTGAAGTATACCCATATAAAAATTGACCATAGAAATACTAACAGTTGCTACCATATAATATACAAAAAAAAATATGGAATTCTACCCCATATCAGAATTGTACAATATATAATTACTAACATTTGTACCATATAAATTTAGGTATCAATTGTTCCTATTTTGGGGTTATGTGTTAAATTTATGAAATTGATAATCAGTATTTATCTTTGTTGATCTTTACATCCGTAATTATACTATTTAGGGAAGGGTCTGATATACCCTAAACTTTGTCATTTGGAGTTGTATATACCCCCGTTATAAAATTGTTGGCTCATATATACCCTTACCGTTATACAACACGGCTCACAGATATATACCCTGCCGTTCAAAAAGGACATACATATACCGTCATTAATGAATTTTAAATAAATTAGTTTTAAAATTTATATGTATTAATTATAATTGTTTTGTTAAATTATTTAGTGGTCTATATGATTTATTCTATAAAAAAAAAAAAAAAAGGGTTCAGGATATTTTACTTTTTCATACATGAATTATGTTTTGACTTCTTTTAATATAATTATCTTGAGTTTCTTTATTCGTCTTTATTTATTTTTGTCTGTCATCCTTAGTTTTTTAAAAAAAAATTTATTAAACATTTTTGTGTGTGCTTGTAATTTAATTTAGTATTCGAAAAAAAATTGGGTCATCTACCAATAAGTTTTAAAGAATATAGTTGAAACATAATTAAATTTGATTACCAAAATAATTTAATTATAAATTAGTCAATTGAAACAAAAAAAAGTAAAAAAAATATGTTGACGAGGATTAAATTTACATATGGGATTATATTTTTTAGAAAAAAAAATAATAAGAATTTAGATGAAAATTATTATTTTTCATTTTCGGTATGAGAAAAAGCGTATATGGGAGTCATTTGTTTACAAGTCGGAGTATATATGAGCCACTTTCATAACAAGGGGTATATCAGCTCTAAAATGACAAAGTTTGAGGACTATAGAGACCCGTTTCCCACTAATTATTAATTGTAGTCTTACTCTAGCTCCTTTGAAAATTATTTTGTACAAATAGGATAGATTATTTTATTTTCTAAAATTTATTTACATTATTTTTTGACAAATTGCTTATGGCAGGACTTAGAAAACCATTGGAGTTTAGAAAGTTTAATAATGTAATTAAAAACGTACATATTCTTTAGATTTTCGTATAAACTTATGGTGTCTTTTTGCTTTTTCATTAAAAACTTTGATGTCAAAAGTATTAAATAAAAATTTATATAAATATTATACCTCAATGATATATTAAAGTAGTAAACTAATTCTATGTACCGGATAATATATCCATATTGTATCATATAAAAAACCAAGTCTATCAATATTAATCATCTTAAAATATCAAAATGAACCAAAATTGTATCAGAGAGAAATATTTAAAAAATTATATCATACAAATATTATAGCAAACATTTGCACCATTAATAAATGGACTTGTTTGATATTTTGCTATCATATTTTCTATCATTATTGGCAGTTTATAACAAAGTAAAAAAAGGAATTATTATTTTGATATTATTATTTTAAAATTAAATGATACAAAATTGAAGGCAGCGTGGAAGTCCATAAAACTCTATGACACTATTTACGAACATCATTAAAATTATAATATCAAAAAGTACAATATAAATAGTACTAAAATTTGTACCATATGAAATACAAACAAAATTAGTGAATTCTACCCCATATCAAAAATAAAAAAAAATTTGTACCATATAAATTACTAATAGTCTGTACCCATATAATATACAACAAAAAATATTTGATTCTCCCCATTATTCAGGAATTGTACATATATAATATAAACATTGGACCATTATAAATACCAACAAAATTGATTGAATTCTACCCACATAATTACCCAATTTATTGTGTTAAGGGGGGGGTAGTTGCATTTTTTTTTGTGCAAATGACATTTGGGAATGCCAACATAAATAATCGAACTAATTACATCATATGATTTTTAAAAAAAAACATATGATTTTGAAATTTTTCAAATAAACAATGAATAAAATTCAAAATCCAACTAATAACCATTTCAATTAGATTTATGAAAATTAGTGTTATAAAAATGAAAAATTAACTCAAAAATGACTTAATCCTCATATGGATAGTTTGGTACAGTTTGGTATTTGATTTTTTTTTTTTAAACTCGATTTTATGTTACATATACTCCTTATCTTGAAATCTAAATACCTGCTTGCACTACATTTCAATTTTGTGTAAAGAACCTTACTAAAACGAATTGTTATAAACACTCATATTTGAAATCTACAATCATATTTTTATTACATCACAAAAAATTAGATAACTAAATGGTGCATAATATGGTTTTAAAAATGATGTCAGCTTCATTATTCTTTATAAATGAAAATTATAGCCACAGAGGGAATCATTCAACCAAACATACTAAAAAGTCACCTTCACCAATACCAATGAACATAAAAACTCAAGATATACATCAAGTTCACCTTTCTCCCTCAAGATAATAGTACAGCGTCATCCAAGCAATACATGTAAAATTCCTTTAACAAAAAAACATAAGAGAGAGGATCTCTATAGAGTTAAGTTATATGGCATGATATGAAATGATGAAGAGAAAAACTCTATTGTCCTATAGCTCCGTGTACATTTGTTGTGTTGCGAACACCAAACAAACAATAACAAGACTCCTATAGACGTGGCAATATGAGAATTCTTGGACCCTGAGCCACTTTTAAAACCTCATGCTATGAACCACGTTTGTCAAATCTGAGGATCACCCTCTAGAAATAAAACATGGCGACATGACATCTCGGAGGTCTCATACAAGCCATAGTTATTATTGATACATTTTCGACTAATGAGTAGAAAAGAAAATCAAACTTTTATAGCACCGTCATATGCTAGGAACATCACTTCATATATAGAAAAATAACATCATATCATAAAAAAGACTACATTAGCGACACGGTCCTTACAATTATAAAACATTAGTTTACAATTTATATGACTTTACACTACGTTCAATATTAGGGGACATCCTTGGACATTAGGATTCCTTTCCTTCAGCTGGGAATCACATATCAAATCCATCTATCATATAGACATCTTTAAGAAGAATTCATACCTACACTTGTGGTTGTAAAAAGTAGAGAAAGATTGAGTGAGTACAAGAATGCACTAAATATAGAAATCATGCCAAAACATGCATTTAAAAGGGACAATTTCTTGGAAATCCTACTTCATGCCTTTGTGAGTAAATCCTTTCATAAAACCTTATCAACAGGACATTTATATAATTCACATGTTTCCATATAGACCATATTCAAAGCCAAACATCATCAAAAATGACATAAAAATTTACGACACTTCTTTTAGGGTCACTTAAACAGTGAGCTATTTACATAACGTGAAAAGTTTTCCTCTTTACAAGAGACTTCTTTTTAACTTCCTTTAAACTTCCAAGTATCAATCTAGTGATGTTGGTTCAATGCATCACCTTACAGACACAAGGAATCAATATAAATCATACATAAACCACACCAATATCATAAAAGTGTAGTAAAACATTAGACACATCTAAGTCACAATCGTAGAACCTTAGAAAGAAACTCTTAGTCATTGGCACGTATATTATTTTACTTCACATAGAATGGTATGTGACCGTAGTGATAATCCAATTTATAAATTTACCAGTACAATTTGCATGGTGAGAGCCCATCACCTTTCACGTAGTTAGTCCGATCTATCATAGATCAGAATCCGTACCATCAAATTTATAGTATCAATAGTAAGTTAATGATTACTTCTTCATCGCAACAAACCTTCTCATTATAGTCATTTAAGACCATCATAGCGCATATAAGAATTTAGAACACATCACATAGTTGCATTAGGACTCTACCAGCCGTTCATCACAACCTGTAGACAATTACTAAAAAGTATATATATATATATATAGTATATATATATATATAGATATATATATATATATCTATTAGAGAGAGAGAGAGAGAGAGAGAGAAATGAATTAGGAAACTCTAGGACTTCCCTCAAGAGGAATTTGTGAAATGCATAGGGAAGTCCATACTCCCAAGAAAGCAATCTGAGGTTATCCTAGTGAGGTCCTTACTTACTTCATTGTTACATATCTTTTAGGTAAGCTATAGCCTAAACCGACACAAAACCCATGGGTTTGCTAAACATGGAATTTCGTGTTGTGAGATTACACCAAAAGAAGGTTGTTCTTACACTAAACCAAAACGGTACGACATTAAACAATGAAGCATACTAAGTGATTCACTTGCTAGATCTATGTGGGCAAAGCATAGTTAGGAACTTGGATTCGTACATGTGAAAACCTCTTTCCAAATGGGGTATTTTAGTCAATCACTTTATGGAAACCCTTTTAGACCTTTGAGTCTTTGTGGTTATCCACATAGGGGATTTATGGTAGACATCCTTCCCCACATGAGAAGGGCGCAAAAAAACCCACTCATATTCATGTTCACTCGGTGCTAGATAATTCACATAATTAAATAGCATTTATTAATATTAATGTATAAAAATTAGTCGAAGAGAGTTCATTTCCTCATATGCTTAGCCCATAGGTCTAGATGAGATTCTTCATCACCTAAATTATATGAGAAACTCCCTTCACATAGACAACATATGAAAACACCAACTAGTTTAGGGTCAAATGAATACATCCTTTCAATTTACCTCTCTATTTATTAGATCTTCATACTGTGTGTCAATTATATGTCAACAAATTTTTCACATAACATTACAAGCCACACATGTTTATTACATAATTTCCTTGATCCAGAAGTGTAACAAAGTAATGATATGAGCCAATTTTATATAAACACACAGACATAGATATAATCTACTTACATCATACCCACATTACATCACATTATACATATAAGGATATGTACATAACACCACTTTTATGGACTCAAACATACATGCAAATAGAAGACATTAGTGACTATGAAAAATACTGTAATTAGACTCCATGACCTACTACATGTAATCAGCATGTAGAGGCACGTTGTTTGTGAATTTTTCCAACACAATGAAAGGTTTAAAAAAAATGGCAAAATTCAAAAGACCCATGGATTAAGTTGCTGTCGCGACGATACGACGGCAAGGACTGACGTCCGTCGTCTGACTGCGCCCCGTCATTGGGTCCGTAGACTTGGCCTTTTCGACTTTCCTTTACTTAAAAATGGGCATAACTTTTTACTCAGAGGTTGAATTGTAACAAGGTCAGTGGATATGAAAAGATATTGCAATATCTATTTCTGGTAGGTCATGGGAACACCTAAATTAATTTTATTTTAAGATTTATATGTGAAGTTGACCCAAACTGCATTTCCCTTAATGTCCTGCATATTTTGCCACCTAGGACCGTAGGTCCACCTACACATCATGGTGGTTACCGTAGATCTTGATAGAAGAAGGGGGGGTGAAGGGAGTATTGATTGTGGGTCACAGGACTACGGACCATAGTTATACCTACTGACTGTAAGTTCTGTCTGATCACCAAGACTTAACCAATTTTTTTGGGCCTGATGAAATTTTTGGGAGTTTCTGATCCCATGACTATTGTGCAGGATGGAATCGTGGGTAGGCTATGGTTTATCGATGGTCATGTTAGTTTGACACTGCATATTTCTGGAAAAGTGATTTTTGGTCATGTGCAGCTACTGAGTGTTACACCCTTACTTGGAATATTCGTGCCTAGCATGGACAGGTGGCTTATTAAACACCACTAAGGAATGACCCGAACGGAGTGTAGACCCAGAAGAGACTGGCTTCATTGACCTCTCAAAGGTTGCAGACAAGCCTAAATACGTTATTTTACTTCAATCTAGATTAATTTAGCAGAAAATATAAAACTATTTTCTGTCATAACAGCTTAGTGAACATTCTATTACATGTATAGTGTTCACCATCACCATCTAACACTAAGATCAATTAAATAAAGAAAATACTTGATAGACGCATAAGAGTGTACGTGCCAAAACAGCGGAGAATACAAAGGTTGAAATAAATGGGAAATGCAAAACAAAAATAAACAAGGAAACACCCTAGTGGAACTGATCACAGCTAAGCCTATATCTAAGCTAGATAATAACAGTAGACCGACTCGGAAAGCATGCGGGCCAGCCAAGGTCCAGATAAAATCTCCACGCCCGAGATAGAGGCGGTGCAACGTCAACTGTAAGCTCTAGTGTCCACTGGCCTACACCTAAAAATATAGAGTTTGTATGGAATAGTACAACTTGTATAAGTATGGGTTATGCACACACACACAAGGACGATGACTGAGAAGAAAGTATAGGTCTTTCACTAACAACATGATTAGGAAAAAGTCAAGAAGTGGACTTGCCAAATTGATATTAGGCTAGGGAGAGTGACTTTCCAAATTTGGATGACGAAAAAGGGGGGGGACACAAAAAAAAAAAGGTTTTTTTTCAAAAACAAAAGTTTATGAGCGTTCAAATTTAAATTAGGAAAAGTCTATGCCATGAGAGTTGAATGCATAATCATACTTAAATTTGCACAATCACAGAATATAAAAAAAAAAAAACAAAAAAAAAAAAAAAAAAAAAAAAAAAAAAAAAACACCCCCCCTCCAACATTCACATAACACATATCATAATCACATAATGTGTTTTCATATCATCATTCCTGATGCCAAGAGACTTGGAATCATGGAGATTGACATTAAGACTTCCAAAATGAGGGCTCAAAATTATGGGCACTCAACTAGGAGTCTGGGGAGTCTGATTTAGAAAACACACAATCTGTTTATTCATTCATCACGTACTTCATTTCATTCATTCATGGCCCAGTTGTATTGTAAATACAAGGATACCTAGGATGTAGTTTAATAACTTGTCATCGGGTTTGGTTTGGCAATGACTAGAATGACCTAATTTCATTTACTTGAATCTACTCAATCTTGATATTCGATCCTAACACCTTTGGTATTATCGTGCATTATGTGCATCATTGAGGTTGGCCTCATTCATTCAGTGGAAACATTAAGTTTAACCGACATAGATCAGGTGAGCATCATGAAATCCAGGGTATCCCCCACCCGAAAGAGGCTGGAATACCGACCAAAGGACCCATAAATGCTAGCGTAAATGGGACATTTAACCCTGCCAGATCTCTATATGCTGATAGGTTTCAAAGACTAGGATAGAAGGAGACCATACCAGCAAAGGCAGGGACAGTCTAATTCATGAGAGTACGTTGAGTGAATCTCTGCCCTTCCCGGTTTTTTTTGTTTGGGGGGGTTTTTTTGGGGGGGGGGTGGTCAAAGAAACATCACGATCATAGAGTCTACGGTGCTCCAGTTAGTGTAAAGTTCCATTACATCAACTCATACGTCATGGAAGATGGCTTCTATTATGAGGACATTTATAGCTCAGTAGATGATTTCTATCTCATCGGTTAGTATTAAGTGTGTTAATCTCAATACTTTTATTAGAATTTCTAGAACTGGTGTGTGTATTACTTACACCTCATAGGTGAGTTGTGGTATAACCATTTAATTTAGGCTCATTTGAAAGTATTCTCATCTTTACTTAGCTGCATATCAAGTTTTTGTTGTCACACATTCAATAACATTAGCACTTTGCTTTCATAATGCTCGGCCCTTTTTTTCATGCATGTCATTTCAAATATGCCAATGCACTCGGTCATTTCTGTTTGTTTCAATCTTAATTAACCATCAGTTGTATATAATTTCATTTCTCGTACATCTTAGCGTTCACTCTTTTAAACATATGCAGACTTAATCATCGATACACACAAGCCATGAGGCTTCATCATAGTGAGTTTAGTGACTCATAGCTTCCTAAGATCATGTAGTACAAGACTTATATATCTTGTACATATGCCCAAGATCTTGATTTTGATCAAAGAAGGGGAATTATTCTTGTATATTAATTCACGTATGACTATGTATCATACGGATGTTGGGGCAATGAAGGAACCTATGTTCCCATTCAGTTGGATAATATTTACATTTTCATGATTTTATGTTTAGCTATAGACATTGGGACTCTAGATAGAACCCCAAACCTTAACATCGTATATTTAGTTTTCTACTTGGTTTTCCCCTAATTTGGTCGAAGGGTTGTGGGTTCGAAACCCCCATAACCCTTTTTATGTGTATTAAACTACTATTAGTCCCATTTGCCTAAATCAAGAGGTTGTGGGATACCAATCCCACAGCCTCTTTATTTTATTCATATATTCGCTGGGAATTTGGAGGTTTGGGGTTTGGAAAAACCCCCACAACCTCCATATTTAAATTTTAAATGCGCTAAGGCTGTTGGTGTGAGGTTTTGTTTCGAAACCCCCTCCCCCCCAAAGCTACCTTAATTTATTTATAACTAAAGTTTACTTAAAAAACCGTAGGGGCGGGGTTTGCATGAGGTTGTGGATCGAGTACTTCCACAACCTCACCTTATTTTAATTAATTATTCCTCCTCCTCTACTCGAACCTTGAGGTTCATGGTTAATTCCCACGCTAACATCTTCTTTTTTTCCCTTTAAATTTTGGATTCTTCTCATTAGCAGACTGAGGTCGTGGGTTCGATTGACAGCCTCCATTCATTCAATTAATTAAGTGTATTCTCTCTTTCTCTCAAGTATCCGATTTTTATCCCCCAACCCCCTTTTTCATTCTTCTTTTCAACGAACTTTTACAGTAGCACACAAGGGTGAAGGAACATGGTGACTCCTGGTGACCTCACCCTTTAAAATTACTTAAATTTCATGATCCTTTATTTAAAATTTAGACTGAAATTAAACATTGTATTATTGCTGGAAATTTTTGTCATTTCAATTCATTGTTATCAACGTTTCACTTGAATCCTAAGGAAATTCGTAGACCATTTAACTCATTTTTAGGCGCATCTCATAGTTTGTTTGTAAAAGATTGTTATTCAATAATCAAGATTCAGTACCAATGCACCTCACGTTGGTACCACTTTGCACATAAAAAAAAAGGATTAACATGCAATTTCACACACCTCCAACGTGACTAGTTCATTGGCCACAAATTACACACACATCAATTTTCCACATGAATTCGCGACAAACAGAGTCAATATTCACATTAATTCTGAAACATGCATTAACTTAAACATAAAACATCACAAAAACACATTCATCCGTAGTTTGTACCAGCAAACATACCATACCTATAAATCAATAGAAGCTACTGAGAGGTTCATGACAACGGGAACAACCATAGTTTCAAAATGAATATCTGCACCTTAAGGGGTCTTTAGGAAAGGGAAGAGAGATAAGGAAACTCATACATTAATTGAATGTTCAAACGTTTGAAGTTGTGCGTAAAACATTTCTCCAAAACCACGTACAACTAAACCTAAAGTTTCACCACGAACACTCGACGAAAATCCCTATTGCCTTAACGTTTTTGATTAGCTTGCGTTCTTAGATTTTTTATGTGAGTTCGTATGTGTGAGAACCTTCTCATATTCAATGTTATTCACGTTAAATTGTCAGAGAGAAAACAATAGAGTTTGAACGTGCGAATTGTGATTAGACATGATGAGAGTCAAAATGCGGAAGTTGTTAGGCTAGATAAGACTTAGTCAATTTAGGACTCTCCGTATACTTAAATCTGATTAATTAATTAACATTAAAGTACCATTTGCCCTTAAAAAATCCGTTTTTAAATAATAAATAAATCACAATTTGTTGCCTTCCATTGGGGCTCGAAATCTGGTCGGGTGAACAAGTTTTATTGAAAAGGGTCATTCAGGTGACCCACACGACAACCGTTCTTTAATCAATATTAACTTAGATTAATTACGATTTACCCTGTTTGGGAAAATGGATTCATTTTGAACTTGGACCCTCAAAACTTAGGATTCCTCTTTTTATGTCTTTTAAAGGACTCCTTCGATTACAATCTCATTTCGAGAGCCGTTATGGTTGTCAAACATTTCGAAGCTCGACTCTAACTCCCCAAGTAGTTGGCTGTGCCATTGTAAGGGTTCTAAGGTCTGGTTCTACGTGTATCTAATAGTTTGTGAAACTTGGTTCTAATCGCAAGCATTTTTTCTTTGCACATTAAATATTTCTAACTATTCATTTGAGGGTGTTACAGAGCAGGCCAAAAAATTAATAACATGTCATCAACATATGTTCAATGCACCAAACATAAGGAAACACAACTTAAAACAAATTAGCACTCAATTACACAATAAAGCTTGCACTTTCACTCACTCATGCTTATCATCAAGCAACTTAGCACTCTTCGGTTCAAGGAGGAACAATCCTTTTCTATCCTAACATGATCAGAACTTCATTTTTTTATTAGTTCTCATTATTTAAGATCACAAATAGGAAGATTTGACCATCACTCAAAAGAAAGTAGGAATCATACTCATAGACTTGAGTTATTGAATCAACAAACTCTTGATAGTGTAGACATCACTGCCATAGAATGAAGGTTATTACTAACCCATACCATGATTAGTTGTGTCCGTGGAGGAATGTCATTTTCCCTCATCAAATTACATGTATAACGGAGTTTACACCCAAGAAAGGAACAAGTTCAATTCATTTTTAAAATAAAGAAATTCCCAACCTTCAAATCAAGGCAGCTAATGTTTTCTTTCTAGTGATAATATATGGTAGGTACATGAAGACATACAGCAAATAAGACGCCATTCACATAATGTCGATTTCTAACACAATATTCGCCTCACCGTGAGAATCATTTAGGAAAAACATTTCCAGACTGGGTTCTAGGACCCAGACGAGGTGATCGGCGCCAATGGAAGAGGGTGCAGACAAGCCTACATACGGTCATTCGTACAATCATCTAGGTTAATTTAGCTGAAAATTTGAAACTTTTAGTTACTTGAGTATAAATAGAGTTATGTAGTAGGATACGTTATATAATATAAGATTTTTTTGTTATACATCAGCTCATAATCGTTCACAACAAACCATCTAATACAAAGATACTCAACTGAATGAAAATACGTCATATCTGCATTAAAATATAAAGTTTGCCAAAGGGCACCCAATACCAGTGTCTGAAAATATAAGAAACAAACGCTAGTGGACATTAATCACTAGATTCATGCCTACGGTCTACACAAGAATAAACCAATATGAATCTCGTAAGGCATAGGGCTAAAAATCCGATGAAATCTTCCATGTACGGATAATTTTCTATGTCGACTTGTAGATCTAATGTCCAACTGCACCATCACCCAAAAGTAGATAGTTGTATGAATAAGTACACACTTATATCACGTATGGGTTTATATGCAAGCACACACCAAGTACTTTAATGATTAGAAGAGGACTATAGTCCTACCGATATGATTATGGAAAGTCAAGTAACTGGACTTGCAAAAATGTGGATTAGGAAAGCTGCTATGAGAGTCAACAGCATCATTAATAACCTATCAGTATGCACACAAACAAACATATTTTACTATAGCCACATCGACCATTTTGCATATTTAAAAAATAAAAAAACCCAATTTTTTTTTTCATATATTTGTTCATATGCCATGAGACATTGGAATTCTGGACTTGACATTAGGACTTTCCAAAATGAGGGCAAAATATGGACCTAAAAGTAGGGAGCAGCCTTTTTTTTAACAAACAAAGAAAGAATCTTCGTAATTTATTCATACGTACTTTCATTTTCATTCGTTCATATACTGTAGTACAACCACCAGTCATACCTGGATTTAGTTAAGAATCTCATAGGGTTTTCTGTTGGCCAATGACCAAGAATAACTAGTGTTATTACTTAAGTCTAGCTACCTCTTATATTCTATCACTAAAAACATTTGGTATTGTTCATTCATCTATGTGCATTCATTTACGGAAGCCATTCTTTCTTTGGAAACAAACCTTCACTGTGAAATAGATCAAGGAGCCAGTATGAATCCAATGTGTAATCCCCACACCGAAAAGAGCGTGGAGGAGAAAGAGGTGGAATCACCGGCCAAAGTGCAAATGATTTTAGTATTTTCTTTAATGTATGTAATGATGTCATGGCAATCCATGGATTTAACTTATGTTTACCTTTTCATTTTTCATTGCATTGGTCCACACTTGGTGTTTGGACGATTCCCAACCTACCAAAATGCTGGAAATTTGTCACAAATTTTCAGTGGATTCTTTTAATCTTATTCATGGGTAAATTGTTGTTTAAGGCATTCACTGAGAGCATTTCGTGGGAGCCATCTTTACGTGTATATTGTTATTATTATTATTCAGCCAAGAATTACTTATTAATCCCTAACATTACACCAATTGTAGCACCTCATGACTTTTCCACAATACATCGCACATAAAATTTTTCAACAAAAAACAATAATTTTTGCACATACTTTTCGATTGACATAGCTTAACATGCTTACAATTATACAACACATAATCATGTAGCACATTATCATAAAAAATCAAACTCAATTACTTAAACTTACCAGAAATCATACCAACACATGATCTTAAAACCTTTTTTCTCACATTGAATCAAAGGGGTGGGGGTACTAGAGCCAAGGAGTCCACACAGAACGAAAAAACAACCCTAGTCTCAAGATTCCGTTGAAGCAAGGAAATAAAATCCTGGAGAGAAAGGAGTCCAGGAGAGAAACCCCATTACCAGATTTCATGTTATTGACCAAACAACCTGTGCTGCAGAAAAGAACCTCCCTTCCAAAATTCACGTCCAAATCCCGAAACTCCAACACAAACCCGACAGAACTTTGCTTTATGTTCTGGTTACAATTTTTTGTTTATATTTTTCGTGTAAGTTCTTTAAGTGTAAAGAAATTTTGGTAGCTTTTCTGTTCTTGTGATTTGGTTAGGTAGAGAGAACGTGAAATAAAGATAGACAGAGAGAGAGAGAGAGGCAGATCGTGAGAGGGGATGAAACGTGAAAAAGAGAGAGGTTCCTTAGGATTAGGATTCTAGTTGAGACTTAGTCAAAATACGGTTTGTTCAAATGTTAAAATCTATTTTTTTGAATTATATATTAAATGAACATATTGCCCTTAAAAAAATGAGATTATAAACCTCAATTTTATCCACTTAAATGTTGCTTCCATCAAGGTTCGAACCCGTGACATCCCCATCATTAAAATGGGTCCCTCTGGGTCGACTCGACCCAAACCGCCGCATTAATTAATGAATTAATAATAATAATAATCTGATTTTCCTTTTTCTTAATTCAGAATTTAAATATTAATTAATTAAACTAATTCACCAATTCAAACAATCAAGATAAATCATTGCTCCCACCTAGGTTCGTATTCGGACTTATTATTAAAAGATATCATATTTGGGGTAAATATGAATCTACCCTTATCCTTATCCTGGAAAAAGACCAGTTTACCCATAGTCCCGTCCAAACATAAGATTTCCCTTTTATGTGTCCGGAAAGACTCAATCCGGATAATCTTTTATATTCGGGCTCCCTAAGCATGGCGGACCAACCTTCCTAGCTCATTAACTCGACAAGGATATTTGGTTTGGTTGGCGCAGGGGTTCAGAGGTCCTGGTTCCCTACGCGCATCAATCTACGTAACCCGGTCTAATCTAGGCATTCTAGACACACGAAATATTTCTTAGTCATATTCATTGTTTTAGGTTGTTACAAAATAATAAAATTATAGGCACACCAAGCGACACTAGCTAATCATTCCTTCACTTTGAAAAGTATCCTACAATTATGCTATCCCAACATACAAGTTCCATTGTTTTCAGCCACTCACCTCAACATTTATCAGTTTGGAAAAAAGGCTCTATTTCTCATTATAAGGCTAAATCTTACACACCTCAAAAGTGACTAAATTGAAATAATTACCTTATATGATGAAGTCAAATGCACAAATATCATTCATTAGGCAAATTAGGCATGAGGAAACCATGAGCTTAATCACAATTCTTTTCCATTCTTTTAGAAAGTTAAAAATACTCATAAGATGGGTCAATCAAGACATACCAAACCTTACAGGTCAGGCAATTCATGATATTTTATATTGAAAGACTCTTAAATCATTAAAATCTTACTAAGAATTCATTAGTTTTAAGTGTAATAAAAAATGGGAAGGACAAGGTAGAAATATCTACACTACAACCTTATTAACTCACTTCTACCATCACCCACTTATGGAACCCAATTAATAGTATTTAACCAACCTTACGAGGATCTTTATCTTAACAACCTTCATTTACTCACTTAACAGTGATTACCGACTTTTAGAAAGAATTAGAGTAAGTCAACCAAGCCATTTCTAAACTTTATCAATCACCTGAGGTCATTTAATCCGGAATCATCAAGTTAGGTCATACTACCATACCCAATCACATAAGGTTTTCATAATATAATAAACACCAAGGTCTACAACATTAGGGGAAACCACACGGAGACTTAACATTAAGATTTCTCCTTTCATTCATCTAGAGTAAGTGCTTCTAGTCAATCACCCAACATCATCACCCTTTCAAAACACAAGATTAAACTACCACCCTCCACCTATGATCCAATCCTATACAAGGGACTTCAACCCATACCAAAAAACTCATGATGGTCACACATCCAAACATAATTCAAAATTTGAAACATCATCCATATATGTAAAGTGAAACAATGAACACACTTTTATGCATCATAGTCCAAGGAATAGCATGGCTTCCAAGTTAGTCATAAGCTTGAAAACTAACCTCCCCTTCATGCACTTCAACAAATAGACAATTAACTACAAGTCTGATGATGAACATATACATAGAGACTGTATAAGGGATACCTTCTATGACTTCTCAGAGCAACTAGAGCACTTCATAGGTGAAGTAACCGGATACCCCACCTCACTAAGCAACGACCAATTATGTTGATCCTAGTTGGGTCCTTACTTTTACTTCCATTGTCCATATTTGGGGGCACCACTCATATTCAGGTAACATAACCTCGGTTCTAAGCCAAGTTCCCTTTTTTAAAAAGCTTATTGAACATTACTTTCTAAAGTTTGTCATTGGAGAATCATCCCCTCATTGCTTAGCTCATAGGTCATAAGATGAAAGTTAATCAACATAAATCATGTGCGAAATCCCTTCACATGGCATAGCATATTTAAAAAAGCAACGTCTAGTTTAGTGCACACAATAAACCTTTCAAGGCGTCTCTATTGTCTATCTCTTCTACATTGTGTCTATACGTATAGGTGAGCAAACCTTCACATAACCATAAATTGCCTCACATGTTGATACAATCTTTCATTCATCATAAGTGTAAATTTTAACTAATGAGCCATGCTTCATATAAACAACCATTAGACACTAGGTATAATCGTACTTCATCATGCCACATACTTGTCACATTATACCATAAAAGACATGTTTCAGTAACAAAACTTTCATTAATTCAATTTAACATGCATAATAGTAGACATTAGTGAATATAGAACTAATATTCTTTAACACCTACCTACGCTACTTATCACGCATGTAGTGTGAGGGTGTGTGAAATTGGTCCACTTATCACATTATGCTATCACAACACATTTCGGTACCCCCACCTTCGTAGACCACAATATACTTTCAAGCATAAACCACACCACAAACAATATAGCATAGGAGACACGTCACTGCATAGTTCCACTTAAGACTACTAAGTTTTGCAAGTCAGACATTCATATGGGGGTCATAGGTAAGGATTATTATCCATTTTAAGTCATCAAGTGGCAGACCCTACGTACACTTTACCCTAACATAGTATACACTTCTTATACAATAGGCATACAAAGACAACCTAGATCACAACTAGAATAGGAAAGTAGGCATAAACTTCACATAGTGTATCACCATAACCACACACTCATATATCATCAATTTTCCTTCAAGGCCATGTTCATTAGATAGCATTTCCTCCCCCCTTTTCCACTATACATAATACAACGTTTCATATGGAAAGTTAAACTTCATAACCCTTATCCTAACAATCTTTCAGGAAAAGCAATCATGCAAACCATTCATACCCAACAAAATATAAAAGATCAAGCGTATAAAGTTCTACTAGTTCAACATAACACGCTTTGGGTGAACATTATAGGACATTCTATACACACTTTTTGTGCAAGATATCACCAACCGGAGTAGACACTATAAAAGGGTCATGCAAAATATTTGTAAAAATAGCAAACCTTTATCTATTAGAGGAGTAACAAATGATCGGGTGACCAGGAATCAGTAAGTCATATTTTATCAGTTGAGAAAATTTCAACATACAGGTCACTTAATCGGGAAAGTCTTTGTTGCTTATCCCTAAGTAGAGATATAGAATCGGTTCTTCGTAAGGAAGCAATCACTAGAACCACTTGCTTGAGATTTTAGACCACCCTTCTCTTGCCCTTCCTGTTGAAGGTAATCCCTAACCTGTGACGCACTCTCGCAATAATTAAGACGATTTCTCGTTCTATAACTAAGCATTCCAACAGTGATCCTTTTCCACACTTGCACTTGTAGGCCTTCTCATTTGGGGGATTTTCCTACCCTTCCCTTTTGGAATCTAGGTTAGAACCTTACCATCACGACCATAGGAAATTTTAATGGAACTTGATTATAGAACCTCTTCGTGAACTAGGCTTTTCTTGTATCTCAACCAATCCTTGAATAACAACTATCATGTCTTGGCCTCTTAGCACATCTATAATCTTTCTCTTCTCCTATCCCTTCTCCTCCACTTTCGACATTCAAACCATAAGACGAGAAATTTCATTTTGCCATGTAGCATAGCCGAAGGACACTCCTTCTTGTCAAAATCCCCGATACCCGCCCCATTACAAAGCGGCTCATTTGACTACTTTGTTAATTTCAAGAGTAATTCAAAATATTCATCCTCTTGACAAAGGTTTAGACTCCCACAAATTTTGGCTTCCCTATCTCCCTAGGGAACGTTGATCAAGAAAAATCCTTCCAAATATTTCCCAGTCTTCGGTCCATCCCCTTGGAGACTATTGTCTCTCCATTGGATACACCAAATTTGAAGCCACAATCTTTGGTCGGTAAGTGGGATAACTCGACTTTCTCAAGATATACAACCCCATAGCATAGAGTATCTTTAGAGTTCTCAATGAACCCCCCTTTGAGGGTCTCTTCACAACCTTGGACACATATAAGTAGGAGGATTCATCCGATTGATCCCTTAAATGGGAGGCCTTTTTTTTTTTTCGTAGCAACTTGTTGATTAGGTTGGGGTACAACCTCCTGATTGTCTTGGGACGTCATGGCTTTGACTTGAGAGGTGAGCTTGGGCAGTTGGAAAGGAGCCCTTATGTCAGCATCCGTCAAAGGTGGATGATTGACCACCGGATTTTTTGTTCAACATTAGAATTCGCTTAAAAAGAAGAGGACTTGACACCTAATGAGGAGCTCCCGGCATTATCTCTTCTTCAATTCCTTCGTACCACATTCGTTCGAGTATTCATTTTCTATAACCAAATACTAGGTTTTAAGGTGAAGCATAAATAAGATCTCCTAAAGCACGATATTGAATTTCCAAAGAAAGCTATAGTATTCTATGCATCATATAGATTCCCTCTTCATAATTGATCACTTCACAATAATGAGTATGAAGCTACATAGCCATTATTGAGAAAGATATCACATCAAGATCTTTCAACTCAATGCTATGATACCAAGTGTTGTCACATTCGGTTATCCCCTACCCGTAACCGACATCTTCTCTTACGGACTAAGATTGCCGCTTAGTTCATAATTATATTCATGGTCAAAAACGGAGAAAATCTAAAACTTTTTAATTAGCTTCTACTTAGTGGTTTTACAAACTTCCATCCCGTAATATATATCATTATCGAGTATACATAGACCTCCTATAGGAAGGTTAGCCAACCATAGCCTTCTACTTTTATATTGCACATAAGTATAAATAATACAAAAATTAAGATAAGTCCTTAAGATTGCTCATCCTCATAACATATCACAGATTAGAAATTGGGCTAGCCCATTATATCAAGTAATGAGAAGCACGTATAGGTTTTTATACAACCATACTCAACTGAAAGGAGTGAGAACATAAAAGTCTAAATTAAACATATTAATAAGCTCGATGTTAGATTTCCCTGAAGTGATGACCTGCCCACTTTGGATATGAGAAAGCCCAATCCTTTTTCAAAGTCATCTCAAAGAGCCTCAAAACTATCGAAAACCTAAAGTGTTTGGGAAAATGGCGAAATGGGGTTATACGCCATTTAATTATGTGTATATGACATATAAAATCAAATCATCAAAGAAAACATCAAATAAAAATCCTTATTCATCAAGTCAAATAAATAACATGCTTGGTCAACATACTTTAACCCATTATCAACACATACCCTATCATCAATGTTCATCACAAGCAATGGACAAGGGCTCATCAAATCATAATAAAGCAAGACTACTACTCATGAAATCCGCATCAAGCCAACAAGTTTCCATCACCAAGAAAACCCCATCACCTTACTCAATAGGTGATAACCATGACTAATATTCAACTTCATTAACATACCCTTTGAGGATACAGAACCTCATACTTTTAGAAATATAGACCAATTATATGTTTCATCAATATCACTCACTATATATACCATTTACATTTAAAGTCCCAGCATATATATCTTTTGCATTCATTATCTATAAATACATAACTCAATCTTCTTTTCCATCACAGACAAATAGTCAAGGCATAGGTACATTCTCATACCCCAAACCTAAGCTAAGTTCAAACCTCTCAAGTCACCCTAGTAATTTTATATTCTTTCGGATATTAGTTTAGTGAAACTTTCCTTCAACACATAACGCACCCATTCTAATTTGGAATCCGGTGGTTGTAAAACCTTACCACTGATAGAAGGTGGTCTACCGGCAAAAGTAAAAACCAAACATAAACGTAGCTTTTAGTGGATGCACCTAGCTAGTCTTCCTATGGGGCAACATAGTTCATGAAATAATAGAATGTATAACCCCTCTCATACCACTTTGGCAATTGGGGATTCTGCCATGGAATGCAATTGGATGAGCATCCCTCTTTGGGAAAAAAAAAAAAAAAAAGGTTCCCAACAAAAAACAACCACTTGCATAACATAAGTAATCTTATCACATGTATGTTAATAAACCTCACAACCATGGCCCAGACCTGTCGATTCACCATCCTACCAACCCTATAATCCGATACAAGGAAAACTCCAAGATAACCCATATTCATCACACTCAATCATGAAATTAAGTAAAGAATATGGATCATAGACTTACATCTCCCCTCATAATCCATCACCAAGGTCCTTACCATCAACCCAACGTCAACCTAATTAGTTTTCATAACATCATCATATTTCAATAACCAACGTGAAAACAAGTCCTGGGAGAATCACTACTCACAATTCAATTCTATATCAGATCATAGCTTAAGACAAGATATTAGCATTCATCACAATTTACTTTATAACCTAGAATAACTTTGAATAAACTAGCATGAAAACTAAAAATCACTATAATTTTTCATGATTAGTTTAAAAACATCATTAAGTAGTAATTGAACCAAACCAATTCCAATTGACTAAATATAACCTAATTCATCTCAAGATCAAACCTAGGATTAAGGGTTAATGGTCATCATCATCTATAAACTAGACGCAAAACCTCAAGATAGATCATAATTGAAGTTATAATTCATGTTTGAATTTATTCATATTAATCCATAATAAACCCAACAAAAAAAAAACGATTCAATTACATACTTTTCTAGATGGAGACGACCCCACATGAAAACTCACTTTTGAAATTACATTCAAGGAACCCTTGTGAGGAAATAGTCTCCACGTGAATTTAGATCCATACCTCAATGTATGATGAAAGAATTGATCGTCAAACTGTCCTGTTACCACCCCCAAATTACTCCCTAGCTTGTGTTCAATGGTGTCTCCAATAAGATAGACAGAAAGAAAGGACGAGAATTGGTTTTGAGAGTTCTAATTAGACTAATGGAGGTTTAGTTTTCTTTAAAATTTGGGGGTAAATTAAGTTTAATAATATTCCCCTTAAACATATCATAACGACCTAACCACTTAATATATCAATTGGAACTTGTTTGAAAAAGTTTTGCAGAAAACCTAGTGCCAACGACGACACCACTATTGATGGATCGTGGGTCAGTCGCGGACCAGTCCTCCTACGTGCTACACCATCTGGGGTTCTGTCAGAAAACAGGTGGAGGTAATGTTTCCAATATATTTCTAAATTTGGTCGAAGGTTAACAACACACCCTGTCAATCCATACACCGATCGTCGTCGATTTAAATCTTGTGGTGTACACCCCAGGCATGGTTGACTCCAACGTGCAATGGTCCTCCTCAAGGGACCTTTATTGGTCCTTTGGGAGTCATACCCGGATATTTCAACCATGAATGACTTAACCACATGTTAGCCACACCCGTAAATCCATTTTCATGGACTTCTGACTTCCAAAAGCTATCAAATAGGCTAAGGCTTGCTAGTACCCTGAGCTAATTTCCAATGTCATTGACGTTCTGAACATTTGGTTTCCAACTCTTAAATGACCTATTTTAATTAAGATGAACTCTTACTGCAGTGTCTAAACCGTCATGATATTATGTTAGGTCTTTGAGAAACCTCCTCCTGAAATTTTGTAAAGTTTTATCAATCCGTTAGTATATTTTTTTGTACAACCCCATCTTTTTCATACTCTATATCTATTGTTTTTTCAAGGAAACAAAAGTCTAGAACAAAATCTTGGGATCTAATCTCTCACGAATAGTATGTCCTCATATATCCAAGGGCATAGTTCTTTTTCCTTAGTTTCTAACATTAGAACTTATTAGGATTACATTCAATTTAAAGGACGTTTCTCTAAGATTTTTATGTCGTCTCATAAGTGCTTGTGAAGATACATCATTCCTTAGATTTTATGAAAGATGTTTCCGTTTTCCTAATTATTTATTCTTGTAAAGTTTTTCATTCTTAATACTTTCATGTCTTAGTAATGATGCTAGCTAAAGGCTTGTACAAGACCCACGAAAGGTAATACGTAATTTTGCGACCTAAGGGTTGCTCCCCTATCTTCTAGGGGGTACTTTCGGGCGTTAGAGTACATTTGGTAAGCATGGATCACATACATTTCGTCAAATCTCAAGTCCATATATCGTATAGAGGAAGCCACCCTCTAAGATCACCCACCAGGTATACATTCGTCATCTCAAGTCATACACTATCGATTATTTATGACTATTGACTACACACACTAACATTACCTCATAGGATCAAGAAATATTCAATTTAAACAAGGAGAATCCTAACACTATAAGATCACATATTTGTATAGTGTTTTATATAAGTAGGGAAATGTACCATAGTTTCATCGTAACTGTCATGTAGACTATTTTCTAAACCTTACTATGATCACATCTAAATACTCGATCAATACACCCTAACATGCAACTAGAATGGAAATACTATATATATACCTTCATATTCATGATACTCGTCTTATCAATCCACTCACATAAGTGGCCTTGCCTTCAACTCCATGATCCAACATATAAAATTATACATAATTGTAAACAACCACCACCATAAGTGATCATACAATCAATACAATTCCAATATCACTTCTAGGGCTAAATAAAGTAAAATAGGTCAGATTAAAAAATCTCCAAACTATTGATCATTATTGGATCATTGTCCCGTTCATAATCATCTCAAACTAAGCAATTCCATACAATCTAAAAATAATAAAATCATTATCTAATCAAGATCACAAGATTCCACATTACAGGTAAGGAAATATTGAGGGAGAGCCATGGTTTCTTCGTGGATTTGGATTGAAAATCATGTAAAACCACTTTATAAACATATAGTCTCCATTAAATTCAAATCAATTTAACAATGTCCATGTCGTGATTGAAATATATGATATTTGACCCTAGACTCATTTTTGAAAATCTTTGAAAGAATAGCTCGGTAAATTTTTATATATAATTAAAGATTAGAACATACCTTAAACACAATAAAAGCCCACAATTTTTTGCGAAAGAAATCACTATGAATCTTTGACAACGCCAAAATGAACTATGCTAAGTAATGCCTAATGAATCCTAGAATCCTAAATTGACCGGTTCACACGGATTCATGCCCATAGTTTTACTAATCTCGAACCTATTCAAACAGCCAGAAACAACTTGTGAATTAGGTTGCAGCACGGAAAGGTTGTGTCCACCATGAGGTCACCCAAATTTGAAGATCTAACCTACCCGGATGATTCTTAACAAACTTTAAAGGGGTATCTTGTTGGAGGGTATAAGGGGTAAATGGTCTTTTTTTCCAAAGCAAAGGGTAGCATGTATTACCCTAAATAGTTAATAATTAAATAATAATATGATGAAGGGGCATTTGGGTGAAAGTTCCAAAATGGCTCTCTGAGAAAATCTTTCTCCACCCGTGTTTTTGCGCCGAGGCTGGAGAAACGATTTAATAATTTGATTTATTAATTTGGTAAACTAATTATTTAATTAATATTAATTTCGATTTAATTAAAGGAAATACGATTTTGAATTTAATAATAAAAATATACCATAATAAAATAATAAATAAATAGGAGTCTAGTTTGACTAAGACTCAACCTAAAACTCTAATCCAATCCACTCATTTTCATTTTTTTCTACTACTTTATTACATTAAACGCTTATTATTCATTCTGTAAGGCAAAAGATATAACCAAAACAATAAAGTTCAGAAGAACTTGAACGCTAAAAACTCAAAAGAAGTTAGTCTTAAAAACGTAAAGCAAGAACAAGTTCTTGAATAGGATTTGCTTGAAGTTTCTGTGGTGAGGGCTCTGTTCGTGGGAAATTGGCAGCATTGAAACAAGTGTTGAACAAAATTAAGGTATGGGGTTTTATTTTCTCTTTGTCCTTTCCGAAGAGACCCTTAAGGTCAATTTAGGTCGCAATGTAAAACGAAGGTTGTCCCCGTTGCAGCCCCATCTTAAAATCCTTTAAAGATTCAATGCATGCATTGGTGTGGTCTTCCTGGTAGATTTTTAAGGGTGGTTTTGATTACATGTTTTGTGTGTATTCGGAATTATGTAAGGAACGAAAGATGTGTTCCGGGAAAGTTGTATTAAGTTAACTGTTTGTGCTATGTCCTGCCGTGAATTAACTTGTTTTGCTCCTGAAATTTACATGTTAAACGTTGTATTTTATGTGTACCCAATATGTAAAAAAACTTATTTCCTATAAGTTTAATGTTGGCTATATAATGCCACCACCACACCACGAAATACTCCAAGAATAAACATAAAATATGAAGAAAACAATGAAATCATGACCAAATTGCCAGCTTGCTGGAATGTTGTTCGTTGGCCTATATTTTGGAGTTGGAGCTATGTTTTTAAAATTTTATTTTAAAATTGAAGGTCATTGGATATTTCAAAATTCACCAAAGAGCTCAACCAAATGCAAAATTACAAAAAATTCTTGAGAAAAATAATGTGGTGGTGGGGATTGAACCCACAACTCTTGAATAAATGAGAGAGTTTAGGAGAAAACGTAGAGAAGAAAATAAATGTGGTGAGTGGGGATTGAACCAACTAATCTTTGAATAGATGAGAGAGTTAGGAAAAAATAAAGGAGAAAATAAATTGGTGAGTAGGTATTGAACCCACAACATCTGCATAGGTGTTAAGTTGAGAGATAATTTAAGAGAACAGCAATGATGCTTGTGGGGGATTGATCCCACAACCTCCTTTCCTCAAATAGAAAGAGAGGAGGAAAAGAAAGGAAATATTATGGGAGTGATGGATATCTAAGTAGGGTCCCCGAAATTGAAACAAAATTAGCCACTTCTCATGTTAATATAATATTAATTGTTGCGCAAGGGATTGCAAAATCGGGTTCACTAAGACCATCTCGTTTGACACATAAGTCATAGCTTACAAATTTTAAGAATGAATGCTTTTATGGAATCGAAATCTATATCTTGGCATACTAGAAGATGCTAAGCTTGTACCACATATCTGTGGGTAAATATGAATCACTTAGACGAAACTATAAATAAGCGTCATGGCTTGTATGTGTGAACTCATACGTCTAGAAATACATGTAAAAGTAAGTGAACTAAGATGTTATGTAATTATATATCAAACCCCGAGGGGGTAAGTAAGTAGAACAACTAACGGTCCAAACGCATTGGCATACGATGAAATGAACATTTACGTAAAGTGGTGAGTAATTAATGAAGAGTCAATTGGGCTAAAAGTTAAAGATGTGGTGGCAACAACATTATAAGAGGCTAATACGAAAGGTGAGCGAAATCTCAAATGATTCCAAGTAATATTACCGAGATGTACTCACCTATGAGATTGTAAAGTTAATGAAGATACCATTCTATATGAACACTCTCATGAAGAGTGAAGTTAATCCTCATTAATACAATGAATGAGATAAGAATCATCTACTGATCTATGTCCCTCATGCTTCGAAGCCGCTTCATGATGTATCACATATGAATGTTAATTGAACTTTGTAGTTGTGGATTCCTTAATTTAAGGAAACCTATGTTCATGTAGTTCACATATAGGCTAATTTGGTCATCTTGACCGGGTTGGGGCTCCTTCATCTCCTAAGTCCTTTTGAACATCTTGCTAAAATTAAGGTTTAGCAAGTCGTTCCTATATTGCAGCAGGTTTGGTTCAGCTTGTGGCCGGTGATTCCAACCTCTTTTTGGTTTGGTGGTTAAACACTGGATTCATGATGCTCACAGTGAATCAATGTCGGTTAAAGTTAAGTTCCGACAGAAAGAATAGTCCAGCCTCAATAATGCACATATAAATGAACGATACCAAAGGTGTAGGATAGGACATCACAGAGGTGGCTGGCCTTTATGTAACTTATACTAGGCATTCTGGTCATTGCACAATGAACCCAATGAATGTCTTAAAATACATCCTAGGTATGGATGTGTTTACACTCGGTTACAAGGAATGAAAATGAATGTGCGTATGATGAATGAAGCAACTCTATGCTAGCTAAAGAAGGCTTCCCTAGTTGGGGTCTCCTATACTGAGCCCTCATACTGAAAGTCGCTATTTAAGTTCATGATTCCAAGTCAATTCATACATATGAATGAATGAAATTGAATGTGCGATTATGGCAATAGTTTATGTGCTATATGCCATATATATGTGTTTTGCGCATCTGATAACGTTAATGAGATGATTCATGTTACTCTAATGGCATGATTTCCTAATTGATTTGGAAATTTCCACTAACTTTACTTGCCCATAATTCATAATCTTTAGGAAAGGGTCCTCTTCTTCATCATGCTGTCTTTTGTGTGCTTGCATTATCAATACATAGTACAGTGTTGTATTAATCCCTACAACTCCCTACTTTTCATGCAGGAACCATGGTGAACTCTAGAATTTAGGAGACACCGCTGAAGCTATTTCAGACGTGGAGGCATCAATTTCCCCCCCGGACTTGTAAGGCCCTCATGCTGTCGGTACCTTGCCCGTTATATTCTAGGCATAGATTAGGGCTTAAGCTAGTGGAGTAGTTCCACTAGCGTTTTCTTTCTCATTAATTTCAATTTGTATTGGGTGTGCCATTCTAGCAATTTATTATTATGCATATATGAGCCTATTTCATTCATTTGAATATTCTTGGATTAGATGGTGCTGGGAACGATTATGAACTAATGTAGAAATTCTTATATTAGAAAACGTATCCTACTATGAAAGTCTATTATACTTCAAGTACTAAAAAGATTAATTTTTTTACAAAAATAACTTAGATGAAGTAACGATGACATCTTAGGCTTGTCGGAGACCTCTAGATGTCAATGACGCCCGGTCTCTGGTCTGGGATCTAAGATTCCCTATTCGTGTCACACAAATCCAGCTACTAGCTTGTTCTTGAGTTTGGTCTTCAAATGAAGGTTTTGGAAAAGTGTGTTTTTTGATAGGGAAAGTTGATTTCAAGAATAGTTCTATATGGTTTATGGCTTATAATTTTACTTAAAATAATACCTAAAACACGAAATTAACCGCCCATATTTAAGTTAGGACTGGCTGACTTTCCCATTTTCACCCCTAGCATGGTAGCGTGCAACAAACATAATTGTCAGTCCAATGGACGTGCATATGATGCCCCTATAATGCAATGATGGAGCCAAGTGCACACCCTTATTTCTGACTGAGCTCCATTATTTTTTGGCAACGAAGCAACATTCCTATGTGTGGAGAAATGCCCCCTATCCGACATGTCATAGCAGACTACATGGCAAAATCGATTCCTGGATTTTTTTAACACTGCCTAGGCAACCCTTGCCAATATTTGGGTCCTTCTAAAAGATCCTTTGGATGGGTCCTTGAAGTTGTTCCCATAAGGTAGACCCTAGATACGTCAATGCCAAAAGTTATGATCCGCCTATATCATCAATGTAGACCCCAAACAACACTAACACATACTAAGGCTCTCTAAAACATACTAGCATGCTTATGACCAACTTTCAACGTCTTAGGATTCATACCCATGCATACATCCCCACAAGTACACAATACTACAATGCCAAGCATAAAGAGATAAACATATCCTACCCTTCGACCCAGCCTTCCGAAAATCTAAAGACCTTACTTGTTCAATGTAGAATTCAGTCCATTACTGCTCACCTATCCGAAGAAATCCCTTAGTCCCCTAGTTAAGGTCCTAGTCAAATTGCTCCATTGTTCCATTCTACTCTTTAGGGAAACTAATACATTAACCGGACTAAACTATTGTGCTAACAGTAAATTGGTTTTGTAGATTCTTACAAAAAACAAAAGATGGGTTCTCCATTTAGCAAAATTAGAACATTAAACGACATTCTATCATATTAAGTGCTATCACTTTCTAGACCTATGGGGCAAGCAAGTTTGGAACTTGGAGGATGTATGAAACATCACTCTTGCCCTTTGGGCAATGAGGCTTAAAACCCATAATAAGTGAAATATTGTGACCCAAAATTCCACAGTTGATGTGTCACCCCTCAATGGTCAAGTTCACCTCGTGGCTAAGCTTGTTTCCCTTTATGGAAATTAATTATTATCTTTACTTTATAAAATGTAGCTTAGGATAGTTAACTTCATCATATTCTTATCGCCAAGGTCATAGATGAGATTTTTCATCCACTTAGTCATGTCAGAAATCCTTTCACATGGACATATCATATGTAAAGCACCATCTAGTTTAAGATACTCTTGGGACCCGTTCAGTGCCACTATATTGACTAGAATTATCTCATGTTGTGTATCCATATATTTTATCAAAAAAACCTTTCACATAAGCACATTAAGCAACACCTGTTCAAACATAATCATAAGTGTTTTAATGAGATACTTTCATAAGATACATTAAGAAAACATGCCATCATAAGATTCCATGTATTCACTAATCATGTACATAGAAAACCAATCCTAGGAACTATCCTATCAGGCACGCATGTGCAAGCAAGACAAGTACCATATATAAACCCTTGTCCATACTATAACTATTACACCTATCAGTTCATCATATTAGGGGATCCTTAACAATACTTTCATAAACATAAATTTACATTAAAGTAAGAAGACAAACGATGCATAACATGTATGAATGTGACCGTGTTTGTACATTAGTCAACATGATAACCGAATGGTTATACAACACATCGAGGAATAACCCTCTTAGGACAACAACGCTCACCAAGCTATATCAACACACCCCAACTAAGCATAAGGAGATAAAGCTCACTACATACTTGCATCATGACTCGTACCATAGATATCGACACACATTCATATAGGGTATAAGTAAGGGGACATCAAACATCACAACTCATTAATTGAGAACCTAAAAAAATCCCTTAGCATAGTTACACACCTGTTTATACAATAGCCATACAACCTAATCACAACTATAATATAAGACCTGACTTCACATTGGATTATCATGACCAACCACACCTTCATAATATAATAATCTTCAGGCCAGGATGGCATCACATATACAATGACAAAAAGTGAACTCTCCACCATAAGGGGCAATACCACGAATACACCATAAAAGGCTACTCAACTAGCAATTCCACAACAGTAACGATTATAGATATTCTTACCAATCCTTAACCTTTGAACATCATTCCCCCCCCCCCATTAATACCTCATCTTTGATCAACAATTAAGTAGGTTCAAGTATCTAAATGTCATTAAAAGGATTGATCATGCCATAAACCACCACAAATCATGATACTAACATGTCAACTTAATACACTACTTTCACCAATGTCAATAAAGTGTAGAGAGACATAAATCCACTACCATTCCCTTAACTTTGATCATAATGATCAACATTCATTATTCATAAAATGAAAACATAGGGCATTATCTAACGGATATCATAACCTAAATTAAATCCTATTTCAATAATCCTTAGATCGAGATCATACAAATGGTATATTACAATCAGTAGAAGAATAGAAGAATATAATGTCAATACTACCTATTCTTCAGGCTTTGATCCATATTGGAATCCATTACAATCTAATTCATAAATAAATTTAAAATTATTGGCAGTAGTATAAGCACTTCAATATGCTAGAAATCAAAAATCAAAAAACAACATTCTCGACAATCAAAAAGCCCTTACTAGGCTAATTCGAGAATTGAGGGAACATGGTTTATATTCATAAGATTGACTTCACTTTAAAATCAATACATAACATCATTTCATCATAATATCTTTTGAATACATTTTTATAAAGAACCCATGGCTATATTGAAAAATCAGATATCTGATCCATGAATTTAATTGAAAACATTTAAAGGAACTCTCTACATTGTAGTTATCTAGAGATAATATAACCATCCCCTTTTTCACCATGAAATCCCTCAAGAAATTAAGAAATAAACCCATGAAATCATACCTCTAGATGCATTTGAGTTTTTACTCAACAGAGGTTGAGAGACTTTTGGAATAGAAGAGAGAGTGGTATTTTGATTTCTTTAATTGGCGTTGAGGTTTTTTTACATGTGAAAATATCTTAACTATTTATATTAATTTATAAAACCATTAAAATCAATCCGCATACTAATAACCGATGGAATTTTATTTGGACAACCAAACTTTGGTCCAATGCCAGCCTAGGAACCCACGACCACCTTAACGGTTCGGGAAGTGGTTCAACGACCCTTCTCACGGTTTGTGTCCTTGGCCCGCAGTGGATAAAGTGGGCCTTTAACCAAGGTCCCAAGTGTCTAAGTAATTTCCTCAGCAAAATTCACGGACTGTGGTCGACTCTACTGGCTGTGAAGTTGTCCATGAACACTAAGGCAGTAAGCTGCCAACATGGGAGAACTTTTGCGCACATGTTGGGTCCCTCTCAAGGACCCTTTTATTGGTCCTTGGGGAGTTTTCTACGGATTTTTCCAATGTAAATACACTCCTAATCATGTCGAGGACCTTCAATACTAGTTTGAGCATCATACAACACACAACATATCAAAACATGCTAGGCACACTCAAGTACGTCCAAGGGCAAACTTTAAAACATCTTGGAGGTTCTTGGACGTTTGACTTCCAAAAAAATTTAAATCAATCATACATTATTTAAAAAACTTACTTAACATGTTAAAAAATTTATTCGGCACATGTGAGGCTCTAGACACCATAACTCATTTTGGGGGTCTTATAGCAACATAGTTCAAGAACTAGTATATGTAATTGGGACCCTCTTTATGGTAGATGCATTATAGTCTCCAATCGCATGAGGTCATAGTGATCCTACCTTACATATGTAGGAAGGGAAACTCACTTCTACTTCACTAGGTGCTAATCTAGAGTCCATTTTTGAAATGTCTTCCATTAATAATCATCACTTAGTTTAGGTCACAGGGTCTACCCCTTATATAGTCATCATCATATCTCAATAGGGATTGCATAGTATTGAACCTTTCATTAACATTCACCATATGAGTTTACACCTTTACATAAACACATTATGACAAGCGCACTAAGCATTATCACACCCTTATGTCACTTACGTTCCAGAGACAACACTCACAAGCCCCCCCCCCCCCCCCCTTCATAATATAGATATTACACAATTAAACATCTACAACCCCAATAAATCCATCATACATTTTCTTTAGGATCGACTTCCTCACTAAACACAGAGCAATTCAATAAGGAAGAAGGATGAGGAATCAACAAGACTTCCTCAATCTCCTTCACAAGCCATCATCAAAGGTTTAACCATCAACCATCAAATTTCAATCACACTATGAGGTTTATATAATCACACAATATTCATCAACCAAAATAACACAAAAAGGAAGTAAAGTAAATGGACTACACACAAGTCCTCACTAGTTCATAACATAGGGTTAGGGTTTGGGGTCAACTTCATGATCTACTTCATACCAGGTTAATTAATTCATCAAGACCTAGCATAATTAATCATAATACATCATAATATATATTATTAACCAATAAATATTAAAACAAGGCAATTTTGAAGATGAATCGTTAATATGAAAAAACCCACCTTGAAACCATATTTTTGAAATCAATTGTGCAAAGAACCTTTTGGGGAAGAATCCCAAGGTTAAAGGATCCCATAACCTATTATTGATGATATGATGAAATAAAGCCCCAAAATTGATTCCCTATAACTTTACTTAGCCCTTAAATAAAATCCTTTTATTTGGGAGAGAAAAGACATAGAGAAGGAAGAGCATTCGATTTATGGGAATTATGAGAGTTGGTTAGTTTAATTAAGTGTTAGGGATTTATATAAGTCATTAAATATTTAATTAGACTTCCATTCATACCAAATAATTAAATCAACACCCAATTAATTATTGGTATAAATTAAAAACATGGAATCCCAAGCAGTGACCTTACATACGAGACCGGCAAAAGAAACGTACGGGGCCCGTAGGTCAGTCGACGATCAGTGGTCCCTTCCGTGCTTCACATGCGTCATTTCGGTCAGAGACTTGACAAAATTACCCATCAATATATTAAATAATGTAACCATCGACGGTGGCAATCGATGCCCCATCTATTGGCCTACGCCTCGTTTGTTGGCAAAGCCGTCGACGAGTACTGGCTGCTTTTTTTACGAGTCGACACAGGGAGCTTTTAGTCAATAAGGAAGGGTCCTTCTCAAGGAGCCCTTTGGTTGGTACTTGGAGTCTCATCACCTTATTATTTGACGGTTAAAGCCAACTGTTAATGTGTGTTAAAACACCGTTTCACCTAATTTCATCATTTTTAGACTCTTAAAAAACCTTGTTCAGAAATGACTGGAACGCTAGAATCTCTTTAACTATTTTTCGTACGTCATGAACGTTACCTTGACTTTTTTGATTGTAACACTTCCTGAATGATTTTATATATTCCATTTTAGTTTAAAACAGTGTACAATTTTTAGATTCATTTTAGTTCTAGATTAGGCTTTAGACTTTCAGAGTTACATATCCCCAATCCCCCATCCCCGTTATCATCCCCCCCCCTTACATAATCCCCATCCCCCCCCCCCCCAGACATATTTCGTCCCCGAATGATCATTAAAATTCTTGAAAGGAAGGAATAGACCTCAAGGCTACAATCTTTCCACAAAGACATATAAAACTTCAGTTACAATTAAATTAACCTACATCATGACCTTTTTACAAATTGCACTCAAAGGCAAACTCAACATCACTTTCAACCTCATAAATGTTCCACTTTCATTACATGCTTTTTAACTTATGACAAAGCTTTCTCCAACACCGTATCAATCATCTCAATACAACTCATGAAGACAGACTACCAAGTACACCTCACAAGTTCAATCAAGTAAAATAGAATTTCTTGAAAAATTTCATTTCAATAGGCAATAAACCCGTATTCACTTTAACAGAGCATAAAATTTACTATTTTACCAAAAATCAAGAAACCTTCAAATAAACTTCATTAAATTTCACTATGAATAAGGAAACCCCTAACCATAATAGCAAAAAGATTAGGTTAACGGACATCATGTAGGCCTCTGCCTCTCATGCTGCATCCTCAACTTAGGTGGTTCTTTGAAATGCTCAAAATTTTACTATTTCCCTACAGAAGTATCGACGGGGGTCGTATGAAGTAGATCAACGCCCTTCTTAGGGTTAGGGTCAATCCCACAAGGAAAAATGTTTTAAACTGAACTTTAGTTTACAATTACGTCTATTAGTCAATTCCTTCCCCGAAAATAATTATTAAAGAGGGTGGGTTTGAAACAAAGTGTTCCATTATTTCAAGTAATATTAAGTACATAACTAAAAAACTTTTTGGTGTTTTATTAGTAAATGAGGAAAATAGTGGTGTTAGTGGTTCCTAATGTTCATTAACTCGGTAATCCAGATATAACAATTCTTTCCTAGGTCTGCATGCAAAATGATAAGTTATAGGTTTATCTCTAATTCTGTAACGACCTGTTTAGTCGTTTTGAGCAGCATAGTAATTTCTGGAACACCTGCTGAGACGACGGACACCCCAACGACGGACGCCCTGGGGGGCAACGCCGGACCGTCGAGGGGGTATCGTTCCAAAGAAACACGTGGAAATTATAAAATTGGGTACTGAGAAGCGACTCTATTAACTTCACGACGGGATGCAGGACGGACCGTTCCCCCCCCCACACAGGCGTGACGGACGTCACAGACTTCTTTGGTTGTAATTGAGTCTCTGACTCTTGCGACCGACCCATGCAGGACGGACCGTCGCAGGCACGATGCGCCCGTCAACACACAAGGCTGCGTAATCAGTCTGGGTCGGATTTGCTGTTATTTATTTTAAAGGGTCGTTTTGGACTATTTCCTTGCTTAATTATAAATTGTGGGTTAATGTTAATAACTCTTACTCTAATTACTTGGTGTTTAAAAAGAGGTAACCTTAGTTAATTAGTGGTTATTATTTCCATCTTTTACACTTATTCTATTGTTAATTAGGGTAAAAGAAAGAGGGTTTGTAAGAAAAATAGAAAGAACAAAGAGAGTACAGAAAGAAAGAAAAGATAGAGAGCGAGTGAAACGAAAGAGGATAGCAATGATTTTTCGATAAACAGCTGTTGATCCATCTTCGGTGGAGGTAGGGTTATGGTTTTCACACTATTCCGTAGTAACCTCTTAATAGCGTATGCTATGTGTTTGGGGATTATTATTAAGTCTTCTTTATGCTTAATTGTGTGTATTGCATGATTGATTTTAAATATATATATATGATTGTGATAAAATAAGTCATGATGAAGCTATGAATCTTAAATCTTTAAGACACCCTAATCTACTTTGGTTATGATGATGCCTTGGTATAAAGAAGGCCTTAATGAACGAAAGTAGTGAGATTAGGGGATCGGGTGCCACGTTTTTCCGGTACAGGATAGAATATTAGGATCGGAGTGTCATCTTCCGACACCAGGATATAATATGGATCGGTGCCATGGGCGGTCCCGGTACCAGGAAGAATATTAGGATCGGAGTTGTCACGTTCCGACACCAATAGTAATGGCATCGGGTGCCCCGTTCCGTACCAGGATAGAATCTGAGAATCGGAGCGTCAAACGTTTCGGACATACCGGATAGTATATGGATCGGTGCCAACGCTCGCGGTACCAGTATAGAATGTGAGGGCGGAGTGTCCGTCCCGGACACGAGAGTAAATCAGATAATGAATCTTGAAGATGTTTAATATACTCAATCTAATGACCTAATTCCCAAATGAGTATGATGAGGAGGCGTGAGTCCTCATTGATGTGCTGGTGTTTGTAACCAAGGATATGGTAATTGTAAATGTGCATGCTACGATATTAGTTTGATTTGAATAATGTTACCTACATATACTGTTTTCTATTTTTAGTTTGGGCCGTGATACCTACTCATTACTTGTGTTTGTATCTGACCCCCCCCCTACTTTTATATGTTTCTTTCTTCTTGTCATTGTGGAGTGGCAGCAAACGTACCGTCGTCTTCAAACTCAACCGCACTCTAGCCAGTCCTTCATTACACCCGGATTTAGGTGAGCTACGCTTTCCCTAGCTATGACTGGATCTTCTTCTCCTGTCTGAGCCTTGAAGTTCCGGCATGTACTAGCTTTTTTTATTCGAGTTTCTTAATTACTCTTATTTAGTAATTTGGATCATAGATGTTCTGTGGTATGACTTTTCCTGATTTTGGGGATAATAATAGATGTTGAAATTTTAGAAGTATTGAATCATTTATTTAAGATTTAAGTCTTCGCATTAACTTTCTGTTGATATTACATTGAAATGTTAAGGTTTAGCTGGGTTGGTTCGCTCACATAGGAGATACAAGTGTGGGGTGCCATGTCGGCGATCCGATTTGGGTCTGACAATTCCTTGGTCTGCAACTAGAGAACTTCACCCTGACTTTGTCGTCTACATTGTGTATAATTTACTAACCCCTACGCTTTACATCACTGTTATGCATCGTATCATGTATGACCAAGTTACACTTCTCAGTTCCACCGATTGAAACAGGCCTATTAGATATTGTGATGTAAATCTATGTTGATAATTCTTTCCGATAAACTACCCGTTGGTCCGGCAAGAATAAATAGGGCAAGTTCTAATGCTTGCTCTCGTTAAAAAGACTTCTAAACAAAAAAATTATCAATACCTGCAAGAATTTATTCTAGAATGTGGATTTAGATATCCATAATGCCTAGTGATACGAATTCATGTGGGTTAAACCTTTTTTCATACTTCATACACGAACTTTTACAAGTTCGAAGAAATCCAAAAATAACACTTCAAATAGCAAATTCACTTGTTAAATTAATCCGGACATTAGATATAATTGCCTAATTTGGCAAAGTCATTCCCCAAGAACTAATGTATGAAAAAAAATAAAAAGGCTAACCCCAAAAACCTAGGTTTTATTAACCCTATTTATAATAACAAAGTCCTATTTAAAAAGAAGTTGAAAATAAGGAAATTTTGTCTAAAACACTTTTTCAATCGACGACTCCACGGAAGGTCCTCGATGGAACGACGGACCATCGAGTGCCTCCGTCTTTCTAGCTTAGCATCTTCTTCTTCTTCAAACCTTTATCCTTGCATCTTCTCTAATTCCAATAGACGGACCAAAACACACCTTTTGATATACTTACAGTCCCTGATGCCTTCGTCGGTCATCTTGAGTTATTTCTTCAACAATGGGTACCAAGACTAATCCTCTTATTTTGAATCGATGGTTTGGCCAACCTGGTCTATTATAAGTCGATGGATCGTCGATCCTTCTATAGCCCCCCCACACTTGGTTAACGTTCCCGTGTTTTTTGTTTTTTGTTTCCCCCCCCATTTTCTCCAAATTCTTGGACCTCCAGTCTACTTCGACCACCTCGGATCATCGATGGGAACGAAGGCCTCAATGGATTGTGGGTCACCTCTTCTGCACAATCTTCTGCATTTCCACTTTTGACAACTTTCTTGCAAAACACGAATACAACACATTAAAATTACTACAAAAGGCTCTAAGACACCACTAACTTAAAGGCAACCATTGATGTCCGGAAAACCCGATATTCAACACCCTTACTTAAATTGTTTTGTTTTTGACCTCAACTACACATATGACTCACCACAACACCTTTGTACACAGTACCATCTTTATGTGTTGCTACATATGGATATCAGTCTCCCCACTATTGTAATTGGTTTAATGCAGGATTTCACTCTAAGTCTTACTATGATCATTCGTTGGACATACATCCATGAAACCGACTCCCCAAGCCGACCCAGTACTCCTGTTCTCTCACAAAGCAAGGCACTACTTTCCAATAATGCAACTAGTTGTTCTGACTCAAAAGATATCCCCTCTTTTTTTTCTCATTGATTTCTAATTTGGGATAAGGATCCATTAGTCACACTCACATCACAACGATTTCACACCTAGTTGGTACTTGTGTCGCACTAGGCTTGCCCTTATTTTCACTGCTTAGTTCACATAATAGCTCTTATGATCATTATAGGACTTTGCATGCTTGTAACAATAGGCTCAGTCAGGATGGTACATATGGATACATTTTAGTGACTTGTTTGCCTTCTTGACTTACCACACGCATCCTACTACCTCATTCATTGTCTATTATGCCCCTACTCTTCCTTTTCTGTATTTTTGCCTGTTTTTCTCTTTCTTTCTCTCCGTTTTGTGTAAATGACTTTTCTTAAGCACTAATTTTATATTTATTGTTATTATTTGTTTTTTCAAGTTCCTTCACTTGATTTCTTTCTCATTTGATTGGAGTCACTTCTCTTGTTCACTATTTTATTTTCTTTTTTCCTTTCACATTAATCCTCTCAATCCATTTTCCGGTACATTACTCATAATAGACACCTCAAACTTAGGATTTCCATTAAGGCGAGGTACCACAATACCCAAGTTGGGCCAGGCCCAGAAGATCTATCGGTTTTCTGCATAGGCCACCCTCAACTTATGCTTTTGTCCTAGATGAGGTGCACATGTCCAAGGAGGGGACCATGGCTAACACATTATACCTAGGTAAATTGAAGTTGGGCTAGAAAAGAAATGTCCATTTTAAGCGCTCAAAATATTTGGATAAAAAGGGATCAATTTAATTTGGTTTTCTTTTATTTAGGCTGAAGAATGCTAGTTTTAACAAGGGCCTGATGATCATTTTGTAATTGTGTAACGCAAAGTAGTTTTTTGCAGGACTAACAACCGGCAATTGTAGCTAGTACAAATAGTGGAATAATAATCACTGTTTCTCACACACTTAACACCTCATTACCTCACTAGATTATCGGACAACCTAGTTCGAGTTTTTAGATGAGAGGTCATGCAATGGTGGTATCTCTATGTCATGCTTATAATCCAACATATTCACATTCACTATGCTAATCATCAAAGCATACTCTTTAGGATGGGATATCAATTCGTTTTACATCATGCTTCAGATTTTAACATTCATACTTGGTACTGATACTAACACGCGTTTCAAAAAGCAAACATAACAATTCTCTTGGTGGTAAAAAAAAAACGCGCAAGAACTCCCCAGAAAGGAATCGTGAGTTGGCTACTCAACTTTCCCTAGCACTTGCTTTTCCATTTATCCCAAGCCCCGAACAAGAAAGCATGCATTCTCCCAATGCATAGGAACTATAAAAAAAAATTGGTAGGTGTAGCAACCTAAGGCCGCCTACCCTAAGATCAATAATTGGCGGGTCCGTTCCCCAAACCCCTCGATCAGTGTATGACACCATATAGTGTTCAACAGCAATGTTAGCTCACCCTCAGTTGTGCTCTCTCTCAACATCATCAATCCTTGAGGTAGAAGCCCCAAAAGCTAACTTAATGAGCCCTCATGCGATTCTGTACCTCCTCTCGACCAACGAAGCTCTCCGCGCGGCCGTCACTTTGAGTGCACTCATTTTTCCTAGCCAAAGCCTCCTCATTCTCTATGACCGGTGCCTCTTTGCATGCTTACGTATGGGGGCGGCATGCAGTGAGGTTAGTGACAGTGAACAGCACCGTATCCTCAGCAGCTTCCGCAGGTGCGGCCTCAGGCTCGGGCAACCCTTATGTCTAAGAAGATGCATTAACTCCATATTAGACTCACCACATCATCCTGGAGATCCCGTCAAATCATTTTGGTGTTGGTCGTTCAAGGACTCTCAACTAAAAGCCTTGAGGAGCTATTGAGACCGCCTGAATCCTTCCTCTTAGTCTTCTGAGGGCCAACACCTTTTTTTGATCCGTTCCTCTGCCTGTTAATGGCATTTGCATCCAGGCACGATATGGTGCATCACTGTGGGTATCTGGGACTCTAGCTTTAGGTAACCCTAGCAATCGGGACTGTGTTGCTGATGGTGTAGAACGGGAAGGAAACTCGTTGCTTCCACTAGTGCCCCGGCATACTCAATCGTGGTTGGTTCGTAGGCTTTGAAGGAAGCAGTATCAGGCTTCTCTAACTCTACCGTATCTGTGAGGTTCTTAGCCCAAAGGATGCACATCTACTCGGTCCCTCTATTTGGTGCGCCCTCGTTAAGCCTCACACTGATGAACTTATTTCTACCTACTTCCCTATAGAAGTACGGAGAACATCTTAAATGTGTCAAATGGGCACTCCACTATCCCCGCACACGATTACAAAAAATGATCTAGGGAAAAGGGTACGTGGTCGAGGCATTAAAATCCTCTTTGATGATAGATATAAACCATGAAAATCAATCTCAAATCCAGCGACCATAGCATCAACAAGACCGCTCTAATGCCACGTAAATATTTTGTCTACATATGTGGGATCAGCGGTGGCGGACCAAATCCCAGTTTCGTGCCACAGATGTGAGGTTGGACTTATTGATAAAACGCTTCTGGGGTCCCACACCCAGTAATGCGTCCTCACGGTCTACGCCGAATGTGCTGGGAATCACACACCTCTTTGTAGTCTCCTCAGATTTCTGTTGTCTCGCTGGAAAGTGGCCCTGCTACTCACTCCCCCCCCAGAGAAGAAAAAAGGGAAAAAAAAAGAAATAGCAAACGCCCCCCCCCCACCCCCACCCCCCCCAAACGACGCCCAACACCCCCAACCCCCCAAGAGAGAAGAGCACACAAAAAACAAGAAAAAAAAAACCCAAACTATAACATACCCCCACCACTAGTAAAACTCGGGGTGAAGACCCTGTTGGCATCAGTATCTCCAAACAAACCGTATAGAAGGTCGACAAGTGGTAGTCACAGAGATATTCAACATGAAGACACAGACTCGAATTATGTTAAGGGTGGGTGAGCTATTTGGCGGAATTAGAACCGCCTATCCAAAGAACACCCTGAGACTTCGGCTACGTAAGAAGCGTAAACTCGCGCCTCCACAAATCTTCACTGTAGCATCCCACACTCCTACCAACGCACTCTAGCTGGTGAGGGTAAAAATTTCATGTATTGCGGACAATGTATAGACTCTTGTAAGACCTGCGCTCAATTGTCAGAGTCCGAGTCATGACACCCTTATATTGAGAGCTTAGCATCCCTCTATATCTGGTGTTACCCCTGTATACTGCCCACCAGTTAGGAATAATCAGAAATCGTGCAGAATCCCTCAAGTTCGAGTGCCGGAGCAATTCCTGAACGCTTGGCCTCATTAACAAGGCATGGGGTGCGGTGCATCCGTAACATTCCTCCTTGTGAACCAATATATGAGGCAGCGGCCTCATTCACCCTATATAGTGGGCCCGACTACGACCGAAAGCCTCCTTAGATCCGAACGCACTTTCAACCCGTGGCAGACCTAGTTGTGTGTCGTTCCGATGCGCTCCTCATCAGACTAGTAGCAGTGACTACGCCGGGGGCACCACCTTATGTGGGCTTCCTCGCGTGGCTCGAGCGCATACGTAATATGGTCTGGATTATTGGGGACACATAGTCGAGATCTCGCCATCATAGCTAGCCAATATAAACGCTGGGATGTGGCAAGGACTTGGTCTGTCCCCCCTGGAATTCAACCGCTATTGTTATCAATACTACACACCAAACGAAACAACAAATTTTTGAAACAAAGGACAAGTAAAAGTGTAAACTGCAAACATTTCGACGAGCACTATTGACGGTCTCGTCTTGAAATGATGGTCCATCGATAGTTGCCGTCGGTGGGAACCCTAGAACAATTCAGAGACAAACAGGTCACTGAAGTAAAAGTTAGAAATGTGGTTTTTAAGACGCCCACGATGAATCAACAGACGCAGTATTCCCACTTTTGTTTTATGAATCAATGATAGTCACTTACATTGTTGGCACTCTAAAAATTCCTAAAAACTTCAGAGAACTGGGGGGGGGGGGTTTGCAGTTAGAACGCTGACGTGGCGAACGGCCCGTCGATAATTTTTGACGGATCCATAGTCTACCCCGTTCGTCCCAATTTAAGCGAATACATCATGCCGTTCTGACGAACCCCACTCGACGCCCGTCGATTGACAAATCGACGATCCATAAGATGGGGTCTGCACTGTTAGTTAGAGATTAGGTTTGTCAGACATCCATTGCACCCACAAATAGGCAATTTTATGTTACACTCTACACAACTTTCATAGCAATCATCAAACAACTTCGTTATTCCTAGGGTATGGGAATATTCCAAATTTGATCGTAGATTCTAAGTCATTAATAGCCCTAAAGTCTAAAAAACAAATCAAACAACATTTAGGTTTATTTGTAGCTAACCCCCCACCAACCATTACTTTCAATCATTCTAAGGGGGCAAGGAACCCAATTTTAACCAAGTTAATCATTTTAAATTTTTTTTCCCTAATCAAGACCCACATACAATCTAATCATTGTCCCATAACAACTGAATCGTATTCATTGAGTGGATGAGAAATGACATACATGTACGTTTGTAGTGGAGGATGTGAAGAATTAACTGTGGAAACTAAGTGGACAAACCCGCCTTTTAAACACCCGACTTGAAATAGAAAGAGATGGGATGGGGACTTTGGAGAATATAGGTTTTGGACTTGGAGAAGGTGAGCGAATAAAAATTAGAGAGAATTGTGATTGAATAAAAGTGGGAGTGAATGGAGGGAATAATTGAATAATGGGACGGCACAGGTTTGGGGGAGAAAAAATTTTAAAAGGTGGTGACTAACTGAACGGGTGATTTTTAATATATACGGCCTTAGGTCGGTGTCGGTCGAGATCATAGTTCTGGGAACTTACATTCCCCATCACTAACCAAAGTCAGTCGAAGGTCCATCGACTACTTCCGTTGATTAGCCCTACTTAGACACATTGAAAATCATCCTGGGATCCACGGACACCAACATCAGTCCCATCAATGGACACGAACCCTTCGATATTTGGTCCTTAATTAGTGCAACCAAACAATTTTTGCAGATTTTCCTTTGGTTTAGTCTCCTGCACATTGAGCACCCATGGGCCATTATTTTGTGTATACTTGAAAGTTTTTAGACACGACCCTAACTACTCTCTAAGCCAATAACTACAGTATAACAGGCAATTCAACACATGAGATTGATTAAACCGAAAGAATGCAACTATTACCCACAAGCAATAAAAACCTATTGTTGGGCTAAGGATACACATTGGGTTGCCTCCCAATGAGCTGCTTGATTTAACCGTCCCCCTGCATCGAAGACTCGTGGTTACTTAGACCTCATCAATATGGTAAGCCTCAAACCACTTCAATTTTGCTTTTTGCATGCCGAGGTAGATTTCATCTAAAATCTATTTACCAAATGAGGTAAAGCGGGGGGGTATTTTTGTTGAGTGGAAGGCAACCTTGCACCCTTTCTGTTCTCCAACTCACACCACGCCATGAAGACACTTTAGTGAACAAGATGGACCAGTTTATTTGCTTTAGTTTGCCCGGAATAAGCGCAACCTAGAGTGAACAAAGCAAACAAAGTTCCCCCACGCAATTTTCGTGCTTCTCGCACTTTTGGTCATGGTACATATTCATAATTTATTTGTAGAGGGGCTTAAACTTCATAGCCTTCAAGCGAACTCATTAAGCTCATTTAACTCATTGAATCCTGTTGCGCTAATCCTCGTCAGTTTCTCATCGCCCCATGGCCTTGTGCTCTTACCAAACCGGTAAGCTGACAAGTCCTCCATATAGCAAGTGGGTATGAGACAACTTATGAGAGTCTTGTATGCTGTCTGCTAGACCAAAGAGGGGCATCAGCAGCTCTAATTGGAAATTCGTTCTACTAGCATAAAAATTTTCGGCAGAACTTGCTTCATTTCTCTGTTTGAGAGCACTCAACTTCTCACTACTCTGCGTATGTCAGGATAGGCTACATTGTGGCGAACCCTAATTTTTCCAATCACCCTTGAACAATTTGTTGCAAAAGTGGGGTCGCCCCCATCACTTTATTTCTCTACGGGTGCCAATTGGAAAATATGTTTTTTTCAAGAACGTGGTGAACACTCATCCCTTCATATCTTGTTTGCAAGTGCATGGCTCCTGCCACTCATGTTGGACACTAATCAGCCGCGCACAAAGATATACTTCATGCCATCAGATCTTCAAAAAAGGTCGCAATAAAAGTCAATGCCCCACCATCAAACACCTCATTACAAGAATGGGATTCAAAGGAAGCTCTTTGCCTTCTAGAATCCGCTATCTCTTTGGCACCTATCACATGACTTCGCGAACTCATAAGAATCTTGGTGGATGGTTTGGGGGCCTAATAGTAGCCACATTGGCAAAATTTTATGGGCATCCTTCTCATCCGGCTAGCCACTATGATGCCCCCCCTACAGGAGAGAAGTGGCTACCACCAAACACACTCAACATCTGAACTCCTGACACACAACGGCAAATTAATGCGCTCATCCAAAAGAAAGTTTTCAGCAGTCATGCATGGACTTTTCCTTTGATGAAGACAGTCTGATTGGGGACCAATCCCTGCCAAATAGGTTGAAATCACGAACACTGGAATCAGTCATTAAGAAGTCGGCCAAAACATGCTCATTCGGGAAATATCATCAATTTAAGACTTTTCACACAACTCCTCGCATATCTTCAATCATCGCTCTAATCTGGACAAGTGATCATGGCAACTTGATCTTTGGTCTGCCTTTTCTGTCTTTCACTTTCAAATCAAACTCTTTGCAAAACAGTAATACCCATCTAATAAACTCTTGGTTTGAACATCCTTCTTTGGCAATCAAATACTCAAAGGAAGATTATCAGTAATGCACTAAATGACTCTATTTCCAAGAAATAGGATCGAACTTTTTTGAAAGGCAATACACCCGCAAGGACTTTTGTTCAGTCACATTATAGTTCTGGGGGGGTTTTTTTCCACGCCTTCATTAAGGTCCTTACTCTGTCTTTAATTTTTGTAATAACATGGTGAAGGATTTTATCCGGCTTCATGACTCGAAACTACAACAACAACCAAGAGCAATCCCCTAGCATCACACATCATCTCAAATGGCTTACCTCCTATCCTGGGAAATCATAATTGGCCGGCAACACCAACTTCTCCTTCACAACTCACAAAAGTGGCCCTTAAGAAAGGATTTCTCAAAATAAAATTACATTTTTTATCAAGTAACTTTCAATGGAGGATGTGCATTTTTGAAACTTCCTTAATAAACTTTCCGTAGAAAATCCGCTTCATGGCCAGAAAACTCTCATATCTTTTAGCAAGAGATGGGGAGAGTTTCTTATCACCTCAACATAAGCTCAACATCCTCTATCCTACCCTTCTTCGAAAATCTGAGAATGCAATGACCCAATACAATACCCTCTTTACCATGAGTTACAGTTTCCCATTTAGCAGGTCAAGGTTAAAATCTTCACACCTTTTGCCGAATCTCAGCCAGTGACGTCAACAGAAACAACCTCAAAGGACTCGCTAACAACTGAAAAATCATCCATAACCATCTAATATTGATTTCCCCCTATCGGAGAAATTGACATCATACTCTCTGCAAAAGTAGCCGTGCATTAGCACAACCAAAAGGCATCCTCTTTGAATGCAAAAGTTCCATATGGGCAAGTAAGTGGTTTTATCTTGATCCTCGTTGCAATAGGATTTTGGTTGTAACGCCGAATAACCTCAAGAAATAATCAACCCCTTTCCTTCAATCCTATCCAACTTGGCGATCCATGAAGGGCATCGAAAAATGTGCTCTTCTCAGTCCATGCATTCAACTTCTGATAATCCATGCACCTCTCCAGCAATCACCGGCCCTCATATCTGAATAACTCATTCCCCATTCCCTTCCGCCCCTTTTGGGAACACATTGAACAGGGCAACAATCGCAACTTCTAAATCGGCAATATGATTAATATGACTCCCGCACCAACCACTGAAACTCCTTCTTCACTACCACTCTGTATAGATATATTTAACCATCTTTGATGCCAATACTTGTAATGTTGGGCATGATTTGGATATTTTTTTAAACAAATACCGGGATGGATCGCCAACGAAAACGTCCGCAATAGACCAACCAATGGCTCTGGACTTTTTAACACACTTTACAAGACATTCCACTTGCTCCACATTCAAATCTGATACGAGGATTACTGGGTAAAGTTCATCTTTTCCCAAGAAAACATACCTCAGATGAAGGTGGTAGAGCCTTAAAACTCTAATTTAAGGCCTCCTTAATAGATTGTTTTTGGCGGGTGGAGCCTCGCGATGCTTTCATATCTAACTCAACTTCTTTGGTTTAACTCGAACGTCACTTGCGATCAAGTGCGGCAACCAATGAACTTAACTCTTCTTCAAGACTGCATCCTGCGAAATCTTGATACTACCGCTAGTGCTCTCAACACCAGGCCACTATTCTATTTGATAGCCTTAGTATGAAACCTCTCAACGGCTATATGCATCGGCAAATACGTTGGAGGGTCTCACCACTCACTATCGACCTATCAATGTTGAAAGCGCTTCATCATTGTTTAAACCAAAAATTCTCCCATCCTTCATCCCTTTCTCCATGTAAACCAATCGGCGACCCGTAACCAAGGAGTGGTGCTCCTAGGAAAATAGGCACCTCAAATCCACCTCTCAACATGAAATCACAAAATCGGTCAGAACAATATAAATTACTAGCTCCCCTTCACTATACCACAATCGTGGAGTATCCAAAAGAGCCTCTTCAATGTTTGATCAGCGCCATAAGTAACCGCCTCGCAGTGGGGCTTTGGGTCACTCCCCAACGCCCACTTCTAATAAAAGAGAGAGGCATGAGATTTATGGCTTGCCTCCAAGATCCATAATGCTTGAGAAAATATACAACCCGATTATAACATGGAATAGGCCAGCGCCCGTATCTTCTTTCTTTTGGCACAAGAAGACCTTGTTAGGCATCGGCACTACGATGTTGGCACAATCCGGTCATCATCCTCAAAACTAACCGATCTCTTCTCATCGACCAGATCTTTCATAAACTGCAATAACCGGGAAGTTGTTCAAAAGCTCTATTAAGGAACGGGAATCACCTATGGGGTTCTCATCTTCGCTTCCCATATTTTGTCTACCACTCACCACTAACTTCCACTACCTCATCATCTCCCTCTCAGCTTATCTGCTACAAACCCAGACGTCATAGTTGGATAAATTTTTTCTTAACCCTTGAGTGTGACTGTTATGGCAAATGTCTGTCATTTTTAAAAATTTTTTGAAGGTAATGGCTAGAAGAGTACCCGGTTGGCGTTGGTTTCCACATTAGAAGACACTTGGTCCATTTGCAACTCAAGATGCTTTGATTAGATTTCATGTGTGGCATCCGCAGGCCCCTTTGTCCCAATATTAGCTGAATCAACGCTACTCAACGTGCTCACGTCATCAACCCTCCTCATCAACTTTTTGTAACATATCCTCAACTCACGCCAAATACTGCCACTCCAACCATCCGTAGGAGACGCACTTTCCCAATTTTTGAGATGGTAATCATAGGGCTCCCTTCGATTGTTTCCGTTACCATAGTACGCCTTGGTTTAAGTTATTGTCATGGTTTTTAGGTTTGCCATCCTGCGAATATAGTGAACCTTTGGGTTTTAAATACCATAGTTCCTACCTTTATTTTCCTTGACCTTTACACTAATGCTCTTGTTGGATCCTTTGACATTTGGCCAGAAACACCCCTTTTCCCTCACTTTCTGGCATAGGAGAGGGGGGTCTTGCGTCATAGGTATAGGGGTTCATCTAGCGGTGGTTTGTGTGGCTTAGTCAAAGGGTATTCACCCGGCCTTCACATTCTATGTACCCCTTGAGCGATGTTTTAATAGCAACCGCAAGCTCAGTCCTCATTTGAGCCATCTCTTCATGAAATCATTTGCGGTTCCGGGTTGTGTGGAGCTGGGCACTACAAAGGTGTTTCTCTGTCGCTAGTGTTTTTTACAAGACGACTTCGCGTTCTCCTACCTGTTGTTTCAAGAACTTTCATGTAACTTTTTTCTGCGATCACTGGCATAATGGACTCACCATTAGAACCAACCAGCAAATGTATCAAGTAACACGCTTTTGTTATCATCTGATGCCCCTATATGAAGTCCTCTTCAACATTCAATCATTCCAGGCGTGGTTTGGAGACTTCTAACAATGAGGAACCTATCGGCTATAGAACTAATGAACCGACTCCCCGAGGAAAGTCATCAATGTTAATCACGGCGCTAATTTATGGTTAAGAGTTTTAAAAACTGGGTATATGCTTGTTCTAGAATAAAACATCCTCAAGTGCACACCCAAGTAACCTCGAATACTATTCAACTCACTAAACAAAATTGGCAGCGCTCCTCCGTCAGTGGAGAGAGGAACAACCCCTAAACCCCATGATATTCATGTCCAAGTTCATCCTCTTCCCTACCAACTCCTTTGTCCAGCAAAACGAACCTCAGTTTGGCGATGTGAGCATGTGATCCTCCTATGGTATGGCCCCCAAATCAACCTGCTAAGGTAGATCTTGCATTAATCTACTTTTTACCACAATATGAAGCTACCTGTGGTAGAGTGAGGTAGACTAAGGTCCATCTGAATTGGCGATGTTCACATTGCCCGTGATATACCTCCTGGGGGCGTGGGGCAGAGGTTTTTCCTCCTCAGAGCGTCCATCACTTGGTTATGAGCATTCAACCGTAGAGAAGTTGACCGTTGACTCCATCATCAAAGTTTAGTGGGCAAGATTGTGTGGATCATTGATTGTACGTGATTGTACCGTTCAATTTTTTGGATTAACCGAAAGTGTTGTTTTCTAGACTCCGTGTATTTTGGCATAAAACTATAGCTAGACCTTAAATACACAAAACAAATAAACAAAGAACACTTAGGACTTTTTCTTGACTACAATGCAGTAATTGGCGCTTAAAGAAGTTTAATCTAAAAGTCACTTTTCCCAGCAGCGGCGCCAAAATTTGATACGTTCAAATTATACTTCCCTAAAGAAGTATAAGTGGTTGGATCAAGTAGAGAACCTAATTTTTAGGTTGGGATCAATCCTAAGAGGAAAATTTTTAAGACTTAACTTTAATTTACAATTACGTCTATTTAGTCAAGCCCTTTCGAAAAACACTTAATTAAAGGGGAGGGGGGGTTTATGAAATAAAAGTGTTCAATTATTTGGAAGTAAAACAATTAGTAAAACTAAAACTTTAGTATTTATCAAGTGATGAGATAAACTAGGGTTTAAGTGTTCTGCATATGTTCATAACGTGGTAATCTAAGATATAGCAATTCTTTCCATAGGTTCATAACGTGCATGCAAAGTGATAAGTTAGGTATATCTAATTCCTTGGTCCGACAACTAGATAATTTCACCCCGTACCTTGGTCTGGCTACGTGTGTCTAATTTACTAACCCTTACCTTTATATCATATTAAATGTATGGCTAAGTTATTACATCACACCAATTGAAACTAGCCTATTAGAAAGTGTCCACTAAATTTATATTGATAATTATTTGCCTATTAACTACCCTCTTAGTCCAGCAAGTAGAAATAGGACAAGTTCTAACACGTGCACTCATTAAAAAGACTTCTAAATGAAAGAATTATTAATACATGCAAGAATCTATTCTAGAATTGTTATTTAGATAGTTTTACCTTGTTTATTACCCATGGTTCCTACAACCCTAGTTGTGGATTTAGTTACTCATGCTTAAGAATACACAATTCATTGTTGTTGAACAATAAATCATGTACTTACTATGACAAGTTTGAAGAACATCCATAAATAACACTTTAAATAGCAAAATTCACTTGTTAATTAATTCCGAGAATTTGATATAATTGCCCAAGTTAAAAAGTCAATTCCCAAGAACTAACGTATGAAAAATAATAAAAAGCCTAACCCCAAAACCGAGGTGTTTAACCCTATTTATAATAACAATGTCCTAAATTAAAAGGAGTTCAAAATAAGGAAAGTCTATCCAGAAACGCGTCTTCAATCGATGACTCCACTGATGGTCCGTCAATGGAACGACAGACCATCGAATGCCTCCGTCGGTCTATACTTAGCATCTTCTTCATCTTTCATCCTTGCATCTTCTCTAATCCAATGACGAACCAACAACACGGTCTGTTGATACACTTATGGTTCGGCGATGCCTTCGTCGTTCCATACTTAGTTATTTCTTCAACACCGGATATTGGGACAATTCTCTAATTTGATCGAAGGTTTGCAAAGACGGATATTAGGACTAATCAGTTGATGTACTGTAGAATATTTTGTAGCCCCACACTTGGTCAGAATTCCTCGAGTTGCTTCCAGATTCTTGGAACTTCAATCGATGATCACTAACTACAGACCTTTGATGGGACGATGGAGTCGTCGATGGCTTCGTGGGTCACCAATTCTGTACAATCTTCTGCATTTTCGTTTTAGACAACTTTCCTGCAAAACACAGATAAAAATACATTAATATTACTACAAAAATGCCCTAGACACACACTAAACTTAAGGAAACACCATTTAAAGTACTGTGAAACCACGGTACATCATTCTTCCATAACACTTTTACGGAAGCCACCTCCTTGTTCCTTAACTACTTTATTTGTCTATAAAAGATTTCAACCGAAACATCCTAATATGAGAGGTTCTGTTGCACATATATAAACTTAATAGGAAAAATGGACTCGAGATCATCGATGCACTTCTTAAGCATAGAGACATCGTACACCGGATGAACCGAAGCCAATTTACTAGGAAACCTCAACTCATATGAAACCTTACCGATCCTCTGCAAAATTCCATAAGGATCCACATAACGAGGACTGGACTTCCTTTTCTTTCCAAATCTCACCACCCCTTTCATATGTGAAATTTTTAGATACACCTTATCTCCTTCTTCAATTTCTAAGTCTCTTCTCCTATTATCAGCATAAGACTTTTGCCGGCTATAGGCTGTTTTCAAGCGGTTTCTTATTATATGAACTCTCTCCAAAGTCTTATAAATCAATTCGGGACCCAAAAGTGAAGACTAACCCACTTCAAACCGTCCAATTAGAGACCTACATCTCCTACCGTACAAGGCTTCAAAAGGAGCCATATATATAGATGAATGGTAACTATTTTTGTAAGAAAACTCAACAAAAGACAAGTGTTTATCCCAATTTCCTTTCAAATCAATTATACACGATCTAATCATATCCTCAAGGGTTTGAATAGTACGCTCCGCTTAACCATCCATTTGGGGATGAAAAGCGGTGCTTAGCTTCACCTTAGTACCCAACCCTTTTTGTAATGACCTCCGCAACCTAGATGTGAATTGTGCACCTAAATTTGATATGATAGATAACGAAATACCATGGACACACAATCTTATCTATGAATATACTTGCATAATCCTTCAACGAGTACGTGGACTTGAAGGGAACAAAATGAGAGGATTTTGTCAACCTATCCACAACCACCCATATAGAGTCATGTTGCATTTGTATCCGAGACAAAACTACCACGAAGTCCATATTAATGTCTTCCAACTTCCAAGTGGGAACTTTGATTTCTTGAAGTAGACCACTTGGATTTTAGTTGTCGGTTTTGACTTGTTCCACTATGTCTCTTTTTAAGCCTTCTCACGAAAACACTTCTTAAAGGTCATGATACATCTTTGTAGAAACCAGTTGAATTGAATAACGGGTACCATGAGCTTCCTCAAGAATATGGTCTCTCAAATCATCAACATTTGGAGCACACAACCTTCCTTGATACCTTACGACACCATCCACACTAAGGAGAATAACTCATTATGATTACCAAAAATTAACTCCGTCAACTATATCAATGGTTGATCAAGGTGTTGCTTAGACTTCACCTCAACCAGAAAAGATGATTTGGAGTTATGATGGACCATGAAACCACCATTTGGAACATCTTCGAATCTAACAACCAACCGAGCAAAACTATGAACATCTCTCACTAGGTCTTTCTTGGCTCCTTCTACATGAGACACAATACCCATGGTTATACGACATAGAATATCCGCAACCACATTGGCCTTGCCGGGGTTGTATAGAATACTCATTTCGTAATGTTTCAAAAGTTCCAACTGCGCTCATTGTCTGAGATTTAACTCCTTTGGAGTAAACACATATTGAATACTCTTATGGTCGGTACACGGCAAAAACCACGACCCCTAACTCAAGATCATGAGTTGGATAATTCTTCTCATATACCTTAAGTTATCTAGAAACATAAGCTACTACTTTCCCATATTGCATAAGGACACACCTAAACTCCACTCTAGATGCATAACAATATCAAAAAAAAAAACCTTGGTACCCTCCGGTAAAGTCAATACCCGAGAATAGGTAAGACTCTCTTTCAAGATTTGGAAGCTTCTTTCACATGACTCCGATCACTCAAAATTCGTACTCTTTTGCGTCAAGGTATTCAAGTGAGAAACAATGGATGCAAAACCATCCACAAACCTCCAATAGTATCTTGCTAGATCCTAGAAAGTCGTAATGTGGTCACCCAATTTTTTGTATATACCAAGATGTCATCAATGAAGACAACGACGAATGAATATAGGTAACTTCGAAAACCATATTTATTAGGTCCATAAATGCCATCAGGGTATTAGTGAGAACAAAATACATTACTAAGAACTCATAGTGACCATATCTTGTTCAAAATGCCATTTTTTGTACATCCTCACCTCTCACCCTAACCCTGTGATATCCTGATCTCAAGTCAATCTTATAAAAGTAGCTTGCCCCATGGAGTTGATCAAACAAGTCGTCAATCTGAGTGAGATGATATTATTCTTAATAGTGACTTTATTGAGTTGGCGATAATCAATGAACATTTTAACCGGCCCATCCTTCTTCTTCACAAACAATATCGGAGCACCCCATGGAAATACTAGGTCTAATGAATCCTTTGTCTAGTAAGTCCTTAATTTGAGCCTTCAAACTCTTCTTATTCGGTCGGAGCCATTCGATAAAGAGGAATTTAAATGGGTTTGGTATCTGGTAGCAAATTTATACAAAAATCAATTTCACGTTCTAGTGGATCTCTGGGAAGATCATTAGGAAAGACCTTTGGAAATTCCCTTACTACGGCGAACGACATAATGGGATGATTTTCGAAGTCCAAATCTTTGACTCTTACTTCTTGATATAAACACCCTTTTGAGATCATTTTACAAGACTTAAGACAAAAGATTATACGACCTCTAGGGATACAACTTCAACCCTTCCACTCTAAGGTGGGTTCATTTGGAAAATTAAACTTGACAATTCTTGTTCTACAATCAATGGAAGCAAAACAATCATGAAACAAATCCATCCATAAAAATACATGAAAATCTACCATATAAAGTTCTACTAATTCAACATGAGTAACTCAATTGAGCAACATTATAGGAAAATTTCTATATACCCTCTTTGCAACCACCGACTCACATACCGGGGTACTTACCATGAAAGGTTCATTTAGAATATCAGGGAAAATATCAAACTTCCTAGATATTAAGGGAGTAAAAAAAATGTAGCACCCGGGTCAAGTAAAGCATAAATATCAATATAGAAGACTTGCAACACACCGGTGACCACATCGGGGGAACTATATTACTCACATCTAGACCAAAGTGCATAAAAGCGATTCTTTTTTGAACCATCAACATTAGAAACTAGCTTAAAATTTCCCCTTCAAATTAGGGAAATGCTTAACCTTGTGGCCACTCTTTCCATACCCAAAGCAATTGTCCGTCCCAATGAGACAATCACCATAATGTTTCTTACCACACTTCTCACAAGTTAGCTTCATAGTTGTTGAATTACTACCTCTTCCATTTTTGAGACTTAGGGTTAAACACCTTATCATCAGCCTTAGGAAATTTAGTAGGAAATATTCTTAAACCTAGGCTTGTCTTGAATTTCAAGCCTACCTTTACAATAACCTACTTCATAAGACCTTGCCTTTTTGGCCTCCCTATTCTTCCTCCTTAACCTAGTTTCTTCCACTTGTTGAGCATGGACCATGAGACGAGAGATATTCATATTATCATGATCCATAGCCAAACGACATTCCTCAACCAAGTTTTTGGACACACCTGTAACAAAATGACTCATCTCATCTCATGGGTTAGAAACCAAGGATGGAGCATACTTGGACAAATTACTGAATTTAAACAAATAGTCAAGTACACTCATACCTCCTTGATGAAGGTTTATAAATTCTTCCACCTTAGCTTCCCTTAACTCTCTATGAAATAACCGATCAAGGAAAGCCCTCTTGAAGATATCCCATGTAACAGGATCCCCTCTTAGTGCCCTATTATCCCTACATTGAACTTACAAAGTTTGGGCCACATCTTTGAGTTGATAGGCCGCCAACTCAGCTTTATCAATTGAAGTCACTCCCATAGCAAAGAGAATCTCATACACATCATCGAGGAAATATTAAGGGTCCTCATGCGACCTCGACCTAACGAACATAGGTGTACTTATTAGAGTAAAGTCTTTCAAACTAGAGTCCATAGTGTTTGCATGTTCCGGCACTCGAGGTCCAACCTCCCTACTCAATTGGATTGTCATAGTTTGAACTTGAGGAGTGACAGCATTGGCTTGAGAGTTCATGGCTTGGAAAAAATTGAGAAAATTCTCCTTTTTCTCACCATTGGTCATTGTGGAGGAACAACGGAAACTTGATCACCCATAGCAACTTCGTCAAGTGGAGGCACTTGGTTGTCTTCTGGAGGAGCTTGGTTGTCATTACCTCCCACATTAGCAATGCCTTTTTCGGTCCTTCTTGCTGCTGATCTTCGATTATTCATACCTATGACCACGATAAAAGTTTTAGGTGTAAGAACATATTAAGACTTTAGAGGCACGAGATAGGATTACAAGAAGATAAGAATCTCTAACCATCACATAGTCTCTCATTCATAAGTGTGTCTAGCTTCACCATTATGAACAAAAATATACATAGACAATGTTTAATGAGATATAATTCCTAGGGATATTCAACCTCATACTCTGACACCAAGTTTGTCACATCCGGGAAGTACCCCCAAGACGTAACCGGCGTTGTCATCCTTGGAGAGGACTAGGACTAAAATCTTAGCATGAATCATTACATTAATAGGTTAATATATGGAGAATTTAAAACTTATCATCTATACTACATCATGAGGTTTACTTAGAGGACTCGCTTGCATATAATATATTCATATCAAGTATAGATAGACCCTTCATATAAAAATATTACATAGTCTTCTACTTTTATGACAAATGTAGGTAACATACACAATACATTCTTAAAAGGAATGTCTCATATTAAACCATCTAAATGGAGTCAAATATATGGGCACAAGCCCTTACACAAATGTAGAAACGCCACTTAGGGCTTACGACAATATCTTGAAACAACATAAATGAAATGTTCATGTTTATACTATAACAAAGAATCATATCTTGAGTAATAGCAAGGCATCATCCTCAGACATGAGGACATACCTACACTTGGTGAATGATTTCCATGTCTTCCCTCAAAAGTCATCACGAACCCTTCAACGATCGTAAACTAAAATATTGGTGAAAAAGGAAGAAATTGGTTAGCACATCACTTCTACCAAGTATAGGATCATATGCACATACCATATAGAAATCATGCTAAAAAGGGAAATTTCATTAAAGCATGCTAATATACTTTGAAAATCCTTATGCACATTCAAGAACCAATACAAGTCAATAGTACATATTCATTAAGCCGAAACCATGTGCATAACAAGATCAATAATACAACTTCTAGTCAAGTAAACATGCATATCAACATAATTGAGCATATAGTCAAGACAAGTCTATCATCAAGTTATAATATCAACAAGGAAGTATAAGAGTTCATAACATAATCACCAGAGCAATATCATTACTCATAAACCCTCATTAAATTGACTAGTTAAATTACTAAGTAAGGCCCCATAAACTCACTAAACTATGTAAACCCAAAGAAGATACATAAGCAATGAACAAATTCACATACAATATCATTAGGAGTAAACATTATCATACTTTAGCATAAGAGACCAAACACATGTTCATAAGTGAAACCAACATCAGATAGTGTCATTAACATGTGATATAATCATTTACATTTATAAGCACATAAACAGATAAGAACATCCTTCTAAGACTTCCGTCAAGGCTAATTAGTGCAATTTATAGGTACAGTCTCATATCCCTATAACACTCCAAAAAGTCAGACCTAATCTACAGCCTAACATGAGTGTATAGGGTTTAGATACTGTTTTAAGACCTAAATTATTGTATATAATCCATCCAGGAATTTTTAGAGACAGGATTTCATAGAAAATCCATGACGTCCGGAAACTAGCCTAATTGAACTCGTTGACGTTGCTAAGTTTGGGGATTATTTCCGAGGGTCAAATGAAGTCTAAAACTTCTAAAAAGATTTTTTAGGTATACTTTAGTATAGATGGTCTAAAAGTCCAAAAATGACACCTCAAAGACCACCCGAAGGGTCATGGAGGAAGACCCCTAACATGGGTGGGCAGCTTGCGAAAGTCAAGAATCAGTGGGCTGTTGAGCGATGCGCAGCCCACACGGACCTCACTGGTTCAGTTTTATTTTTCAAAATTTAAAATGCGTGTTGGACCTGCGACACGGATTCACTTCTCAGATTAGATGAAATCATATTTATGACATTTTGACTTCATAAAAAAGACCCATTTAAGTGAGAGGTGTTTTTGGTAATTTCGGGGGTGATTATATATATCCTAAGGTTAATTTTATGTTATTATTCACTCATCAAAACCCATTTCCCAAAACAAAACCCAAAGGCTCTCACCTCTCTCTACTTTCTCTCTCCACAATTCTTCCAGTGAAGAAGGATTAAAACATGAAGAAGGTCGATTTCCTAGGATTTCACTTTAATTTTGTGGATTAAGATTCAATAAGTTCTGATTTCTTAACTCTTGGGATTCCTTTCCCAAAGTGGTCCTCTCAAAGTTTATTTCAAAATACCCCATTCCATGGGGTTTTACAATTGTAATGTGTTTCTTCTAAACTTCAAACTGATGATAAATTTTCCTATGACTTATTCAGTATATATTATTTATTTATTGATGTTAATTGATGCAATATCATGTTGATAATGTTCCCTTCCCCAATTTCCTAAATCTTTGATATTGGTCATGAATTGATGGGAATTGAAGAATGATTTGATTATTATACTTGTTTTATCTATTCTGATTCATGTATGGATTGACTAGGTAATGTATTGTTGGGATTTCATCTATTTCTTGATGAACTAATGATGAACCCAAATTCCTCTAACCCTAGTTTATGAATTGATGTTAATTGTGATAGTAAAGATGCAATTGACCTAGTTCTTGTATTAACTACTATTGATTGATGTTACTACACCTATTATTGGATGTTATTGATTGGTTGATGGTAAGACCATAATGATGGATTTTGAAAGATATTTGGTAAGTCTTCATGATCCTAACCTTTACTTCAAGTATGATGGCTTGTGATTGGTGATGTAGTTCAATTGAAGTATACCTTGTGAATAGCCTAAATAGCTGTTGGTATGATGTTGAATTGAAATGTATTGACTATGTGATTGCAAGATTAGGATTAAGATGAAATGATATAAGGTTGTTGATGACTTGACTATGTGTCTTATTATGAAATGATAATGATAATATGCTAATCTCACATATGAGGGTTACCATGAAAGGATATTCTCATGCAATACCTATTGAGTTAAATGGTAATGAATATATAAGGGATTATACCCTATGATTTAAACTAAATGATTATTAATAAAGAAACACATTTAAAAAGGGAATTAGCTTAGAACCGAGTGAAATTGACAATGGGATCGTTCACTTCCCACAGAGGGAGATTCAACTTATAGTTCCATATGAGGTGTTGAATCCCCTATGAAGGACACTCACCTAATGGATTCCCATGAGAATTCTCCAATTCCATAGCCATGTAAGGGTTCATAAATATTTCCTTATTCTATAACTATGCTCCATCCATAGGATGACTAGCTAGTTGATGCACCTAGAAAGCTAAATTTATGTTTGGTTCTACTTTGGCCAATAGACCACCTTCCATCGGTGTAAGGTTTTACAACACCTGATTCAACACTTAGTTCTTGTGGTCTTTGTCAGTTAAGGAAAGTGTTCCGAAAGTAAAAATAAGTAATGATGTGAACTCTAACTAGGGTGACTTGAGATGTTGGCTTAGTATAGGTGGGGATATGGGACTCTACCTAGGCATTGCACTAGTTGTCTTTGAGAGAAGTTCTAGAAGGATGTTCATATGATATAAAAATCTTATAAAGTAAATTTTATGCTTATGTTGACTTTTCATGTTGATGATCCTATATGATGTTAGTTTCATTCATGAACCTGCTATTGGTCTATATTGCTAAATATGATGACGATTTCTATTGATACTATGTTATGTTTAGTTGATGTTGCTTATGATCATTTTTTTGGTTTACTTGATTAAGTGAGGTTATGGGGCTTTGCTTAGTCATTGCACTTGTAGGATAAAATGGTAGATTGTGAGTAAAGGGTCTTGCTTATAGTATAATGTTATGAACTTTTGTATATGTTAACTTGACTATTACTTTTTTATGTTTGTCTTGGGTCGTACATGCGTTTGATTTAAGGATTATGTGATTATTGGATTATATGGGTTGTTGATTGTACATAAGTCTTTTTAAAGTACTTTAGCATTATTTTGATCAAATGTCCTCTTTAGCATAATTTCACTTGTTATATGTGCATATACCCATACTTACTATAAATGTGTACTAAACCAAGTTTGATGTTTACTACAAAATGTAGGATCCAACTTTTGATATTATAGAAGACTTTGAAGATTACTTGGATTCTTATCTTCCAATTTTGGTAAGTCCTCTCTTTCCGAGGATGATATCATTATTTACCTATTGGATGTTGTTTAGTTTTAGAGACACTTTGTTCATTCTCTTTCATTTTGGTACTATAATTGTAAAGACTATATATGGATATTATTGTTGATCTAAGGTCTATGACCAAATTGTGATACTCTTATCTAGATGGTTTAATATGAGACAATATTACAAACTTCTTATGATACTATCTCATACTATGTAAGTGCAGTCAAAATAGAAGACTATGTAATCTTCCTATAAAAGGGTCTATGTATACTCGATAAATATATATTATGTGTAAGCGAGAGGTCTAAGTAAATTTCAAGTAGAAGTAATCCAAAATTTTTATATTTTTCACATTTGTAACCTATAAATATAATGATGTATGCTAAGAGGCTATTCTTAGTCCTCAAAGAAGAAGACAACACCGGTTACGTCTAGGGGGTGCTCCCCGGATGTGACAACCCCTACCTAAACTAAGTTAAACCACTTAGGTCATCCTAGTTAGAGTTTACTTTATTACATCATTTTACCCTTTGGGAAGATATTACCTTAACTGACATAGACCACATGAGCTAATGTGGAATCCAGTGTCATGGAACCCTACACCGAAAGAAGGCGGACTACTTGCCAATTTAGTACCAAAACATGAACATAGAATCTATATGGCTCCACTAGCTAGTATTCCAATGGGGGTAACATAATTCAAGAACTAGGAGATGTAGTTGGGACCCAATTTATTATACATTCATTATAATATCCATTCTCATGAGTACCATAGTGATCCGACCTTCCCTATGTGGTAAGGGACACTCTTCACTTCTAGTTCACTCGGTGCTAAGCTAGAGTCCCTTTTCGAAATGTATTTCATTAATAATCATCACTAATTTTAGTTCATAGGGTCTAACCCATATATAGTCATCATCATAGCTTAATAAAAATTGCATAAGTATTGTCCTTTCATTACAATTCACACATGTAAGGTAACCACATTTACATAAAAACATCATGACAAGGCACATAGGAATATTCATCAGCACCCTTATGTCATTACATCCTAAACAGAACTCACAATTAATAATTCAAGATATTCTAATTCAACATCATACCAACCCTAATAGATCTTATCATAAGATATAATTCAATATAACTTCATCACTAAGCACAAGAAATCATAATTGAAGTAAACGATTGAGATCACAAGACTTACCCCAGTCACTTTCACAATCCATCATCCAAGGTTTTACCATTAATTATACAATTCAACCCAAAAATGGGTGTAAGATCATCACATAATAGTAATCAACAAAATAAGGAAGTCAAGTGAATCACTACACAACAATTCATCACTAGTTCATAACCTATGGTTAGGGATTTGGGTCAAATTCATGATCTACTTCATAACCTAGGTTAATTCATCAAGAAATAGGATAATTAAATCATAATACATCATAATCTAATCATAATAACCAAAATAAATATTACACAAAGAGATTTGGAAGATCAAATTTGTTATAGAAGAAAACCCACTTAAAACTCATATTTTGAAATCAATTTTTGGAAGAACCCTCTGGGTAAGAATCGCAAAGGTGAAAGGAATCTCATACCTTGTTAATTGAAGAAAAGAATGATTAATAAAATTACCATCCTTGCTTACATATACCTTTACTTATCCCTTCAATGGAGTTCTTCTATTTAAGAGAGATAAAAAGATAGAAACAAGAGAGAAGGAAGAGAAATTGAGTTTTTGGGAAATATGAGAGTTGTGTTAGTTTAATTAGGTTAGGGGTTGTATATAAGTCATTAACTAACTTAATCAAAATACACTTAAATCCTAAGTAATCAACTAACCACCTAATAAATTAATTGGACTAATTAACACATGGCAGCCAAAAAAGTGACCTAACCTACGAAACCCTGACCTACGGGCCATAGGTCAGTCGAGGCCAGGTCCATTCCGTGTTGCACATCCCTCAGTTTGTTCAGATACTTTCCAAAATGAACTCTCACAAAATTGACTAAGGGACCATCGACGCCCCGTCGATTGGACTAAGCCTCGTTGGTTGACAACCATCGGTGGCACTGTCTTTTGACAACTTTTAGCCAATCAGGTGGGGTCCTCCTCAAGGACCCTTTAGTTGGTCCTTGGTAGTTGTACCCCGTACATTTCGACTATAAACAAACTTTAATGTGTGTTATACACCTTTTAACCAAATTTCATCATTTTCTGACTCTTAAAACCTTGTCAAATAGACTAAGACACGTTAGCACCTCTTGTACTACTTTTCGGATGTAATGAACGTTCCTTGACGTTTGATTCTAAAAATTCCAAAATAACTTATATAAATTCTATTTGACGTTTGATTCTAAAAATTCCTAAATAACTTTATACTCTTATGTTAGGCCATACATTAGACTTGAGATTTTCAGAGTATTACAAGTATGGCTCAATAGATCGACATTCCTACTTGGAAGTTGGAAGTGATAAACAAGGATTTTATCATGGATTACCTTATACTCGCAGAAAGAATGACTCTATTTTGTTGATAGTCTATAGAGTTACTAATTCGTCATGCTTTTTAGCGGTGATGACTAAAAATTCGACGGAGGATTATGCCAAGCTTTATATTATTGACATTGGAGTTCCTTTATCTATCATTTTGGATAGAGGTCCTCAGTTTACCTCTTATTTCTCACTACAACAATTGGGATATTTAGCTATGAAATTATTAGGCATGACACAAAATTCGTCACCAATTATTCATCTTTTGAGACATAATTCTTTTTCATGTTTGCATGCATCGGCAATATACTTTTAATAACTTATAATTTCGTAGAAAAATTTTATCCAATAAAATTTGCCCCCCGCCCCCTCCCCAAAAAAAAAAATGTTACATTTATTACGTATCTTTAGGGACGAATTCAAATTTATTAATCACATATACTATTGTCGCTAATAATGCATCTAATTTCGGACAAATTAGTTACATTTTGGATACGAAAAAGTTGTCACAAAAAAAATAAAATGATACAATAATGACAAATTAGTGTTCATAGTAAATGTTTTAAAGCTTTAACCACAAAATTTTATACTGATTTGTCACCTTAATTTTTGTTACTAATAATGTAAGAAATTAGTGACAACTAAGTTTTGACATAAACAAATTGTGACGGTCAACCTGCTATCTAATTACATGATTGTTTTGTCACCAAAATATGCAATGTTTAAATAGTGACAATTTAAATTTTTTAGTAGAACATTAAAGTATTTTCTACGAAAAAAATTATACATTAAAATGTTTTTCCCGATCAGTTAGATATTTTTGAAAACAAGAACTATTTTTTGATCGGGATCCGATTAATGAGTTGCTACAAGTCTGGGTTTAGGGTATTAGAGATGAAGTTCGGCTCATTTCACGACCCACCAAATATAAGTAGTCGGGCTACTCTGCTCAGGAAATGTTTAAACTACAAACTTTAAATGAGATGGGTAGTCATGGGTCGTTTGGGTGGGCGAGTTATTTTTTTCTTTAAGTTTACTTATCCAACTTGATTTAAATATAAAATTTGAATCTTTAATTTTAATCATGTAGTGTAATGTCATCAATTTTTTTTTTTTATAAAAATGTATCTATTTTGATTTTAAAATTAAAAGTTCAAATTTCATTTTTCACATGATTCTCTCTATTTATCTATATTTCTACTTATTTAGTACCTATTATTGTGCTTCTAATATATATATGACTAGTTATACATCTCAAATATAACTTTGATAAATAAGCGATTATATCTAATTACTTTGTATTAACTTACTTTATCGAACTCAAATATAACTGCACTAAGTCCCTATATTCATCATGATTATGTGTTTCCAAAATTATTATTTGGCTCAAATTAGCTTTATCGGACTATTTTTATCAATTAAGTTAAATTGGAGGTGTTAATAGATCAACTGAATCTATTGGTAATTATTATTATATAACTTAAATAAACAAGTTACTTTAACTTCAACTAATTTATTATATAAATTTTTTACAAAACAATTAATAATTAATAAGCTATAAAACAATATGAATAACTCTCATCGTTGTACAGTATTGACAAATAATATATTTTTAAAAAGTGTCATTATTATTGCTACAATACATATTTTGTTCTCAATGATAGAGATACTTTCTGAACATTCTTCTTTTATGTTTCCACTTTACTCTAGTCCAGGGTTCCAGTTGCTCACCTTCCTTGAATGAAAGACTCAACAGATTCATTATTGTGGAGTAAGAAATTCCATGAGACACAATTAGAAGGTATTTGTGTTTTTCCTTTCCGATTTATGGGCGATTTTGTAAGCAATTCTTCTCTTTCAATAAATTAAATTTATTTGTCCCGCATTTCACCAAGATATTCGAATGTGGAACACAAAGGTACATTTGAAACATAGATGTTTTTTTAATTGAATTTTAATGTGATTTTCGAATGTGCGCTTGCAATTTTCTTATCTGAAGGGATGATGTCATTTCATTGATTGTTCAGTTGTTAGACATTTGATATTTGAAAAACATCATTAGCTCTTTTAACATGGTGTTGTGTTTCTCCTTGCATTTTCTAATATTTTTTGCACTGTATTTTATAACCCTGACTACAAAATAGAATAATTCAATTTCTTTAAAATATTATATTTGTGAAATTTTCAAGGTTAAATATTTATATATTTTCTCCACTATCCTGTGAAGACTTGTAACTTTATTTTTACTCTCACTTTGAGGATATTAGATTGGTTAAAATAACACTTTGAAAAGCTAACTAATGAAAAACTTAAAAAGTTTGAAATGTCACATATAGAATTATACTAGGTACCCTATTGTTGTGGTTTTATTTTAATAGTAGTCCATTTGAGGCATGACATCGTCGAACTCCGACTAAGCATTATTTTTTAGAGTATATAATTTATCTTCATTATGAGTAGAAGAAGTACTGTCCTGAATATCAAACTTGACAAATTATTAATAGAATGTTTTAGATTATAGTGGCAAGGGCTGTCCTAATTCTTTTAAGAGGACTTTTAAACATGAATATTAAGAAGCAATGTTAATCACCCTAAACATTAATCTATCAATAATTCTTGTATCAAGGGTGTTACATAACATATATACACCTATACACACATATACTTTTAGCCATATACTTACATTTGTAACAACTAAAAGTTTTCCACGAAAGGAATTTAGTTAAACTCACTTGTTACCATTTAAATATACAAAATGGGTGGGTGGGGTGAAGGTCATATATTATGTAATTTTATTGAATAGCTTGTTACAGCCTCCAAGAAATAGGTGCCAAGTTAACTTGTCTAACATGGTTGTAGTAGATCGGATCATACAGCTTGGATCAGAACGTGGAGCTTTATTATGTTAATCTCAAGACTCATGTGGTATGAGTATACTCGATGGATTATCATTTTCATCTTCTATATGGAACCCACTATTTTAGTACATCTCATAGGATTAATGTTAGTCCCTATTCCACCAATCAAATGCATAGTAAAATGATCTAAGCCACTCATGCATCTCAATGGCAACCCTCAAAAGCATGTAATTATTTCTCTATGATATGAATGTCCTAACATCATCTCCAACCCAATCCTCTATTTTACTCTCCAAATATAGAATTCTCTATTTTTTTGACAACCAACTTCAACCCAATTTTTTATTTTACTCTAAAAACAAGAATCGTTTTATCTCTCCTCTGTATAATATTATTATTATTTCAAATTCATTCTCATTTTCTTATTTCATAGTATGAATTCTTTATCTCTTTTTTTCTTAATAATTACTTTATTGAATTTTTGATGTGATATAAAAATAATATTTTATTGTAAATTTTTCAATATTATTAATTGCAAAAAATATAATACATAAATCAATAACAAATTCAAATAAAAGTAACATACGATTACATAAAGACTCATTTATCAAAATTATTACATTGAACCCATAAATACTCTATTAATGCATTACGAATGTAAGACCCCGAAAATGACATAGGTGAACTAGAGCCTAACATGTTGGTCATTATGGTCTATGGTCGTAAATAGGTCAATAATATGATATTGAGGTAGTTTCTTAGAGTTTAGGTACATTGAAAGTCAAACGTCAAGGGACGACCAAGACGTTCGATAACTAACTCACCTATGTGCGTCATATGTTGTTTTATGTGTGATTAATGAGGTTTTAAAGTCCTTAAATGATTTATTATTGCATGTATAGGTAGTGTGTCAAGTTTCGTGGATTTTGGAGGTCGCACGTCCAAGATCGTCCATGACGTTAGAATGGTTTGCCTTGAAATGACCTTGTTTGCATAGACATGTTTCCTTGATTTTTATGTATTTTTTTTGGATAAAATTCATGTGAGAGGTGCTTAAATTGTGTACGATCATTTTTGGGTTGGAAACTTCCGGTAAAACATCCCCAAGGACCATGGAAGGGTCCTTGAGGAAGGACCCATGTTGGTGGCTAAAACTGCCCAAGGCAGTCCTACCTACGGATGGCAAACGACGGCCGATGACCTGGTCGACGCCCCGTTGTTTGAGGGAGTTGTCTGGTACTAAGACTAGGGAGCAAAGCTCCCATTTTACAGTCTCTGAACCCATCGACGAAGAACAGGACGGTCCGTGTTTGGGGCTTTGTTCTACACAGGCCACTGTTAAATTGAGGGGTGAAGTTGTAATTTACCCCACTTCCAAATGAGAGTTTTGTCTATTCCTTAAGGGTCTTTTAGGTATTTTAAGTGTGTATATAAGTCTTTAACACTTAGAAGATTTCATTCTTCCAAATCAAAACCACAAAATCCCTTAGAAATTCCTAAAGACTCCATTGAAGTCAAAAGTAAAGGAAGAGGTTGGATTGTTGAATTGAGTGAAGATAAAAAGTGAATAATTATCATCATTGAGGTATAATTTTTTATCCTTGAAACTCTCTTCATTAAGGATCCCAACTCTCAATAAGTTTTCTAATGCTTTTCGAAGTTAAATTGTCCAATTTCATGATTCTACCATGGGTTTTGGTATTAATTGTTTTAAACTTTTAGTATGGATTAAATTATTATTGTTTTGTTGATTTTAACCTAAATTACTTGTGAACCCATGAATTGGATGAACCCTAGTTCTTGACTAAGTTATGGGTTACTTGATATTGACCTAATGTTGATTTATTATGGTGTAGTTTTCTATGGGTTGTCTAATGATGTAATAATTGTAGTAAATTGATATCTAGGTTGTGTTAGATTGATGAATATGTAGTTAATTGATCAAGTTTCATGAATATTATTATAATTGCACTGAATTGTCGGTTATGGCCATGGGTAAGGGCCTTATGATATCAAATTGGGTGATTTGGCATTGAACTGAGGTATTGAAGATGGAGTGGTGGTAGGATGCCCTATTTACTTTATTTTTATGTTAATTAGACTTCAATTATATTGTGATTTTTATGGTCCACTTATGGTGGCGGTGTTATGTACTTTAATTGCAATTTATGTGGCGTTGACGACATTACTTTATGTATTATGATGATCATGGCCTTTTTGGCTTGAAGTATTATGATGAATTGTGTAGTTGATTATGTGAAGTATGATCATATCTACCTACAATCTAGTAATATAAAAGTTAATGTATATTAGAAGATCATGTTAGACGATGACTATGTGATTGTATGTGTAGTATTAGAGTTTATACATGGTTGCTCCTACTTGACTATATGAATCTATAATGGTATTATTGATGATGATATGGAAGTGTATAGGATGACTTAAAGATGATATTGGTTATTCCTAGGTGACTTAATGAATGATATGCTATATGTGATAAGGTAAAGAATGTTGTGTGTTGTTTGGTAGACTTGCATACGTAACTTGATATATGAATGAATGATATGATAATATGAGAAGTATTTACTAGGTAGGATTAGTGAAACCTTTTCATGCATGAATTAAGGTTGATTGGAAAGGCATCATATCATCCTTAGGAAAGTTATAATTAGATATCTTAGTTGCCATTTAAAGGTAGCCCTGGTGGACCTCTTTGGCAGGGTGAATGTTATTTGGTTATGAACTAGATAAGGAACCTCTTCATGTGATCCTTTAATGTCAATTACTGTATGAGAACCAAGGCTAGCACCGAGTGATAATGTTATGGGAAGTAGCTCTACTTGAGAATTTTTAGTTTAATAAGAATTCAATTATATTGTAATTGGTACGGTCCACTTATGGTGGCGTTGTTATGTGCTTTACTTGCTATTGGTGTGTCCTTGTTGGCGTTACTTTGTGTATAATGATGATCATGGCCTTGTCGACACTACTTGAAGTATAATGATGAATTGTGTAGTTGATTATGTGAAGTATGATCATATCTACCTACATTCTAGTAATGTGAAAGTTTAATTATATTATGAGATCATGTTAGTACTATGTGCTTGTATTTGTAGTCTTATAGTTGATACATTGTTGCTCCTACTTTGCTATATGAGTCTATAATGGTTATATTGATGATGATATGGAAGTGTATAGGATTACTTAAAGATTATAATGATATGCTATATGTGATTAGGTAAAGAATGTTGTGTTTTGTTTCGTAGACTTGTGTCCCTTACTTGAAATATGTATGAATGAAATGAAATATGAGATGTATTGACTAGGTAGGCTTAGTGCACCCTTGTCATGTAACAACCCTAAAAATGGATATGCTAAGTAATGCTTAATGTGTCTAGAATGCCAACGATTAGACTGGGTTCACAGGGATTGATACGCATAGATCTTGACCTCGGAACCCTTGCTTCATCCAAGCGAACTAACTTAGGGAGTTAGTTGATCTTAAAAAGATTGGTTTCAACCATGTAGGAATCTCGAATACGAATATTTACTTGAAGGAGTCTTTATTGGACTTAAAAAGAGGAAATCTTAGGTTTGGAGGGTCTAGGGGTAAAATTGTCTTTATCTAAGCTAAGGATAGTATCGTAATTATTCTAAATATATAATTAATTATTTAATTAATAAACTAAAGGGGCATTTTTGGGAGAGAGGGCCAAAATTGGGTTCCTGAAGTGACGTCTTGCTCCATCCGGGTTCGAACCTAGGTTGAAGCAATGAATTGAATTGTTTTTAATATAAGTTGATAAATTAATGTAATTAATTTATATTTATTAGTAGCTGATTTAAAATAAAAGGAAATCAGATTTTTAATAATTAAATAAAACCTTATTTGACTAAGTCCTAAACTAGACTCCTACACGTAAGAAAACTCTTCTCTCCCACGCTCATCTCTCGCTCTCTCTCTCTCACGTCTCTATCACTCTCACTCACGTTTTTCTATGCAAAATAACGTATAAAAACAGTAGGTAAACCAAAGTTCTTCACACTTGAAGAACTCACAACGAAAATTATAAACAAAAAACTAACCAAACATGTTAGGCAAAGAGAGGGGTTTTCCATGAAGTTGGTGTTGAAGCTTTTGGAATTGGACATGTATTTGGAGAGGTTCTTTGGGGGAAAAGTCAAGGTTTGAACGTCAAAAAGGTATTGGTTTGAACGTCAAAAAGGTATTGGTTCTCTTATCTCTTGGTCTCATTCCCACGAGACCCCTTAAGGTTCAGAATATTCATTCCGAAAACTAGGATTGTTTCCCGTTGCATATCCATATCACTAGCTCCCGTTGAATCATAGGTTTGTTAGGTTTGGTGGTATAAAACTAGGGATGAAATGTGTTTTGGTGATGATTATGTGCTTATGTGTATGTTTTGAATTATGTGACTTATGTTGATGTTTCCGAAAATGTAACTACGTGTGTATGTGTGTGTTGTCGTGGCTATTGTTCAAGGTTTAGAACTTGAAATGCCATGATAGTTATTTATATTTCATGTGCACATGCTGATGTAATTGTGGTGTTCATATGAGTTGAAATGTAGATAATTAGAGGGATGTTCTCTTGGCTAAATGAATCCATGAAAATGCACCTAAAACGTTCAAAATGCAGTACGAAATTCCCCTAAGAACTAAGTTGTAACTTGATGAAAGGATGCTGAAAAATTAAAAGAAATTTTTCAGCTTATGGTGATGAATTTAGGTCAGCAAAGAGGGTTCACCATGTTAAAAACCATGAAAATAAATAAGTAAAAAGAAATGCGGTGAAGGGTATTCGAACTATGGTATTGTCTAGAAAATGTAACTTAAAAGAAAAAAATAAGAAATGAGAGGAGTGGGATTTGAACCCACCACCTCTCAATAAGATCTAAGGAATAGTAAAATAAAAAAATACAATGTGAGGCGTGGGAAACGAACCACGTCCTCTAGGCAGTGAAAGAGAGTCAAAGGAAATGAAAGAAAAGAGATGTGAGGCATGTGAATCGAACCCACGACCTCCTAGACAGATTTAATGAGAAAAAGTAAAAGAAATTAAAGAGGGGTTGTGGGGGTTTGAACCCACAACCCCTTGTCCAAAGGAGAATAATTTAAAGTCAACGAAAATAAAAAGTTAATGAGGTTGTGGGAGTTCGATCAAACATCCTCTTAGTTCCATTAAGCGAAAAATGAAGCGAAAAATAAGGAAAAAATAAAATGAAGGCATTGGGGCTCAAACTTGGGTCCCCAAGCCGTATGGATCAAACAAAAATAAATAAAAAAATGTAACTGTTGCTCAAGAGATTTGAAAACAGGGTTCCCTTGCCCAAATTCTATAGAGATACATAAGTCATAAGTGATTTAAATCATCAAGAATAATGCTGCCTACTTAGATCGAAATCGAGATCTTGTCACTACATAATCTTAGGAAGATATGAATCACTTAATCGAACAAGATTATGGGAGCAACAAAAAAGTCTTGAAAGTAAAGTATTTATGTAAAATTTAAAATTAAATTTTACAATAATGCATTATTTATTATGTAAATTATATTTATCAATGATTTCACTTTTATTTTAATTGTTTGTTAGTATGTATGATACATAATATTTTTTGTAATTTATTTTCTTTATAAATTTAGAAAAAAACATGATTTTATATTTAATGAAAAAATTGAAAAGAATATAATTTATATTACACGAAGATTATAATGATGATAGTGTAATTATTTGTGAAAAGAAGAAATGATTTATATTGTGACATATGAAAATAAAAATCAAATAGAAATATTAATATAATATGGAGAAAAGAATAAAAGATTCCTTTTTAGAAGTAAAACAGATAATTGGGTTGGAGTTGATTATTTAAAAAAATAGAGAACCGTATATTTGGAGAGTAAAATAGAGGATTCAATAAAAGATGCTCTAAGCCTTGAATTTATTCATCAAATTTGATGCCCATAACATATAATTGGTTCATGATTTTCTGAAAATTATTAAGATGGCCTGTCATCAGAAAACAATCATGATACTTTAAACTAAACATCTTCTTCTTTAAGAACATTTTTTTATTTCCAGTCTTCCGAGCGTACAAACTTTTAAGATGCTCCCATACGGTTTGAATATGTGTTTCCTCCAGAAATATGGTTCAACACATTATCGTCGACCAATTGCCTAATGAATCCACAAACATGTCTGTGCAATAGATTTCTCTCTTCATCTGTTTTGTTATAAGACATTACAGTGCTAAATACTGGTTTGTAAAAATTATTAACATAAAACATATCTTCTATTTCCTCTTCCAAATGTCATAATCGATACCATTAAAAGTAACAATTCTACTTATGTTGTCTTCCATTATTTTTCCCCAAAAAATATTGTTATCGCAAATCAAAGTAAATCTTTTATGATGTTGAAGTTCATATTGTGCTGTAACTATAGATCATACTCAGATAGAACCTTGTTTCTGATATCGTTTTTTTGGGGAAAACGCGGATAAACACAAAAATATGTATGGGAAAAGTAATGGAAATAAAATTACACTAAGAGTTTTCTGTGGAAACCCTTCTATATAAGGAAAAAATCACGGGCCAAGAGTAGCAACTATATCACTATAGTGAGGAATTTTACACTGTGTAGTCACGACTACAATACTCAAAGTGACTAGAACACACGCAAAAGGAACTACACTCTTTTGGTTTCCACCTTACTAAAATTTCGCTCGCACTCTATTTTTTCTTCATAGACTATTTTTCTTGCATAGTCTATGGAATACCTTACTTTGCTCTCAAAGTAGCTCCCTAAATTTGGGTGTTCTACAAATGAGCAAGAATGCTCCATTTATAGAAAGAGAAAATCATGTCTATGTAACAAATGACATTAGTAAATATAGCAAAGTCAAAAAGAGATATAAACCTTACCAATTTGCCAACCACCAAATTATTTATTTTCAACTCTAATTACTATTATTTTTGAACAATTATTTGTAATAATTGAATAGAAAAGTTGACTAAAAATATAGGATGGGATCCACATTGAGATGGTGCGAAGCCCTTCAGTTTTTAAAGGAAAGTTCACCTGGTAACTAATTGTTGGCAAATCAGGATAGTATATTTACATATTAACCAATGAATTTGAGGTGTCATAACTTATTTTGAGAATTCATGTAGTTGACTTCAACCTTTTTGAGATTATTAATTATGTTTTGAAATTCTAAACTTGTAAGCAGTCAGTTAGGTTACACTATTTTTATTTTAAGAATTTACCCTGGATGACACAAAAGTATTTGTAGCCTATGTCACTTACGATGCAGTGAAAGGATTGACTGTACGATTATTGACATGAAATGGATATTTGAATAAAATAAATTAGAAGATCTCTAACACAATTGAATGTGTGCACATGTTGTGGAGATATTCTACGCAAGGTATTACTGCTAAATCTCTCATTTATATTTTTCTACTGGTTGTGTTGTGTTTACAAGTTTACTGCATAAGAATGTCCAGAAAAATTGTGTGCTTAGCCTCAAAAAATGTAACTCAACTTCCTTTATCACTGCAAGAATTTTATATCTAATATATCAGAATGAAAAATAAAGTATTGGGAACATTACTCGGAAGATTAAGAAAGAAAAATACATAAAAAAAAATTATGTTAGACTTAACAATATTTCATACTTATGCCTTTGGGAAATTCGGGATGGCAGGATATTTGTTTATGTTCTGTTACAAAACATATATGCACAACGGAAGCATATCATAATCTTAATTGCTTACATGAATAATAGATAACCAATGTCGTTTATGCTAGGACACATAAATATACTGAAATTTAATTCAAGATTTGCCTTTTGAAGCATGAGTGAATACCTCAAGTGAATCTACAAGGTAGCTATGATCTTTAACAGTGATCCCAAATCACATTCGAACTCTCTCAATACTTGAGTGGACAAGTATCGAATAGAAAACTAATACTTTTTTTTTAAAGTTAGGAGAATCCCTTTTTATTGAGATTTATTCCTAATTCAAAATGACTAGAAAATCTAATTTTTCTAGAAGACTAGAAAAAACTATATTATTCTCCTTTTTCCATAGAAATAGGATTTCGAGTTCCACTTAAATATGGACATTATATGAACCACTGAATTAATTATTGAGACTTCTTATTATGGAAATGATTCAAATTATTAATTTGAATTATTCTAACCATAATAAATTACAAATCAATCCACTAGAAATTCATAATTGCACTCTTCTGTTTATATTTTGTAATTCCCCATATTAAGATTTCAGATACTAACCAATAAGTTAAATTAGTGTCAAATTTAACTTAACGATTAATTTCTTTTAGAGTACTGCTTAACTTATTTTATGTGTCAAATTCGTAAATCCACTTTCAAAATTTGACACAATGAAAACTTATAGGTTTCTCAAAAAGGCATATCAATCAATCTCTATAACGAGACATGGGTTCCATCAACTAACTTATTATTTCATCCATATATATTATTATCTTCCAACTTACAAGACATATTGGCCCATCTCAAAATCTCCCTTTTAATTAATCAAAACGATAATCAATATATAAAGATCATAATCGTTAAATGAGGATTAAGAATATAAATACATTTAATATTTTAGAGAATATGTTTTTGTCAGTCAGTCTAAAATAATTATCTCTACTTGATCCCATTCAATACATACAAAATGTACTAGCATAAGAAGTTTGAACTATATCGTTCCCATAACCAGGATAAATTACATTTAATCTTGTGCTACAATCGTACCCAATGACATGTCCAATTTCTATCGTAGATTGTGAAACAAAAAATTTATACCTATAACAACCGATGATTTAATCCTCTCTATATAAGCTAAAACTCTACACAATTAATCATATACTATATAAGTAAATAGAAACCATAAACGAATATATGATCTATTGGAATTGAAAAAATATTTATTCTCTAATAAATATTACTTCTTAACATATGGTTAATAGTATACATCCCAACAATCTCCCAATTAGACATTTTGTTACACCTCCAAAAATGACGTAGGTGAAACTAGAGACTCATGTGTGTTTCATAAAGTCTTAAAGTCCTAAGATAGTATAAAAAATTTTTTAGGCAGTGTCTAAGGATTTGGGTTAAGTTTGAATTCAAACGTTAAGGATGATCAAGACATTCAACGACTAGTCACCTATGTGCCTTATGTGTTTTCATGTGCTTATGTGCATGTAATGATTTTATGAGGTCATTATAGGGTTGATAGATAGTGTTTAGAGTCATCATGTTAGTTCGGTAAGGTTTGGAGGTCAAACATCCGAGAACGTCTGGTGACGTTCGAAAGATAACATTTAGACGTCCTTGTGAGCTTGGATGTGTTTTAACATGTTGCGTGTCTTGTTTTATGTTGAACTTGTTTGGAGGTGTTACTAATAACTAGACGTTAATGTTTAGGAGTATAAAATCCGGGTACGACTCCATCGACGGGCTATCAGCTGGTGCTTCAATTCTGCCAGTTTTTCTATTAAGACTTGGAGTTTTTAGGAAATTCACCCCATGTTTTATAAAATCGGAGGATGGTTATTTTAGGTGTGTATGAGTATTTTAAGAGTAACTCTCATCTGTACCCTAGAACCTAGATCAAAACCCATTCCCTCCAAAAGTTTCTCTGAAAACCTCCATGAGACCTCAAGGTTAAGATGAAGCTTGATGATGGATCTTCAATGGAGTTTATTGTTAAGTTATCATTGGATTCTTCTAATAAGATATGGGAGTTATTCATATAAGTCTTGCTATCACCTTATAGTAAATTTCAAAGATGATTTCAATGACATTCAAAAGATGAAAAACTCTAATTTCTACTCTAACTCTTGGGTTCTTGCATGAAACATTTTTAAACCTTAAGATATGATATAATTAATGTATAATTGATGTTTCCAAATTTAATTCACCATAAACCCTTGACCTTCTCTAATCTCTCAATTTGACTAAAGTATGAGTGAATTTATTATGGCATGAATTCATGTGTACATTGCTTAGGACTATTGATTTATGTTTAGATCTTGATTTTATGTATCATAGGCAATCTCAATTTGATTACATGAGTGATGTGTAGTGTAACTTTGGATTCATAGTATATAGAGTTTATTGTATTGAATTGGTGATCATGGACATGGTAAGAGCCTTATGGGTAATGAGTTGGTTATTTGGCCTATGGATGGAAGTTGTGTAGTTGGATCAATGGTATGGTGCCCTAACTCTCTTAACATTACGTATGGATTTTGTATTACAATTATGATTGGTATAATTGACTTATGGTGGTGGTGTTTATGTGTTACCGTTGGGAAAGATGTGGCCTGGTCGATATTACTTTGTGAATTGTATATGTATTATCTTTAGTACTTATATGAAGTTATAATGTAAAGCTTATTGATGTTAAGTAATGTAATCATTTCTAAGATGTTATGGATTGTATGAACATGTGGTTTGAATCATGATACATAATATGTTTATTTGTGAAGGTTAATAGTCAGGTGCCTTATACTGCTTGTATGATCTTGTGTGAGTGATTATGTTATGATTCCTCTTATATGATGATATATGAAGAAGTTGAATATGGATGTGTGATGGTTAACATGTTTTACTCTTAAATAGCTATGTATGACTAAGCTAGTCCTCGATGAATTATTACATGTTTTATAAGAATGTACTGTCTTGATTAGGTAGACCTAAGTCCCTCTTATTGATGTATGAAAGATATGTGAATATGTGACTCCTTGAATTATTATGTTAAAGATTCTTAGTCTTGTGTGAGTGAATGACATGTGACCTGGAATATAGACAAAAAGGTCATTTATGTGGAATCGTCTAGAATGAAGGTTCTGATATCCTTGAAGTCAATAGCCGTAAAGGTATCCTTGTTGTGTGAATGGTGGATTTAAGTTTGATTGACTTAAATGGCATGAAATCATCCTTCGGAATGTCATTGAGCTATCCTGTTCACCATTGAAATGCAGCCCTTTGGGACCTCTTTTGTAGGGTAAATGTGATTGGGTTATGAACTAGATATCGAACTCCTTCATGTGAATTACTCTAAAATAACAAACGCTAGCACTGAGTTAGTATGGTTATGGACGTAGCTCTAGTTATGAATGAGACTACGGTCCAAATAAACCCTTCATATTCCTTAACCATGTGCCTACATTTGATGTGTCCAAGTTCTACCTTTGACAAGTAGAACACCCTCCATCTGAGTAGGTTACAACTCCGTTTTCCATGCTTAACTACCATGGTCTATGTTTGTTATTGCCTATTCTAATAATATGTGATACGTACTAGTGTTTGAGAAGTCTATGATGTTTTGGTGATGGTATTGGACTCTACCTAAACATTGCACCTTTACGATTTGAAGATGTTAGTTAGTGAGTCCCTAAGTCTTCTCCAAGACCATTACTTGAATGTCCTTATGTGATTAATGTCTCTTGAATGAGATAATGAAGTAATGACTTATTTTAGGAAGCATGTGAATGAATGACTACCTAATTTAGAGTAACTCTAAGGATTTCCTAGTGAGGCATAAAAGATGATTATTTCATATCCTACCTAGGGAGATCTTGATAATGACTGTAGTTAGGAAAAGTTGGTTGATAAAGTAGGCATGATCTAATCTTAGGAAGTCTTAAGGATTACTTAGGAAATCTTGAAGAAGGTGTATCGGCTTTTTATTCTAGAATTACTTAAGTAAGTCTTTGGAAAAGCTTAGTGAGGAGAATTTCATATTATGTGTTATGTGTTTTGGTGTATTTTAGGTGTATATATCTCATTATAGGGAGTCCTAAGGATTATTTATGTGTTGTTAGGGAGGGTGTATGAGATGTATCTCTTTGTATTACATAAGTGGGTCTTAGGATAACTTTTAGTGAGAAGGATGCATGCGTAAAAAGTTCACTGTAATGTTGGAATTTTTCACGGTGAAATTTAAATTAGTTCACTGTACTATGCGCTATTTCACGGTAGTGTTCTTCCTAAGAATGTGGTTAAATGCTTATATTTTTTTTGTGTTTCTTTGGTGTTTAATGTTGTTCTTATGCTTATAGTATGATGTTTTAATAAAAATTCATGAAAAACATGGTATTTAAAAAAATTTCCTTTTTCATGGTTATGTCATTTCTTGCATAGTTAGTGTATCTAATGTGCTAACCCCTTCTTTTATCTTTTTGACTAAAGTGTAGGTAATTTGAAGTATTGGTATGCCATGGAGGATGAGTACGTTTCTAAAGGTTGAAGATGGGTATTGGTGAGTCCTCATTGATTCGAGGAAAATATCCACATGTTCCTTTTATTTCTTCGTCTTTATATTATGTCTTGTATGGGATTAGTCCCAAGTGTTTTATATTCCAAAGTTTAGATGGTTCAATGAGAGACTGTAGAAGTTTGATGTTTAATGAAAATCTTTCATTTCCGTAATGTTATTTAGGGAGTTCTTTGTGTGTGAAGAAAGTTTTAAATTTTTGCTCATTTTAAATGTTTATTATGACATGAATGATACGAGTGGCTTTAGTGAGAATTCTTGGAGTCTTATATGCCGTGTGGCGACACAACGATAATCTAACTTCTATGGTGTACTTGTGGGTCTTTATATAGTTGGTATCATCGCATAAGGTTTGGTTAATGTCTTCGTTTTTCTCATTAACCATATTCGATACAGTCTTGTTCAACATGTGAAACGCGTTACATTATGAAAAAGAGACTATTGGGCGTTAGGAAAAGTTTCACTTTTTCATTCTTCTAATCGTGCCTAAGAGCTTTGTATATACTGTCTTTCCCTTGTCCATTATGTGTGGGTCCTTTGACAATGGCCTTTGTGAAGTATGGGTAGAGGGAGAGAAAAGATGAGATGTGACTTGATATATGGGGTATGGAAGATGGTGTTGATGACTTTAGGATGGTTGAGTTACCTTTTGAAGAGTAGTATAGTTGGATGAAATTGTGAAGTATAGTGTTATAAAGGTGAAGAAGTGGTTGTTGAGATGTTTTGAAGTTGTTTAAGACCCAACCTTAGAATGGAAGGTGATGAGATTTAAAAGAGTAAAGGTGAGTTTCTCGTAGGAAAAGGGATGTAGTGGTTAGATGGTTAGACCTTTAAGAGTCTTTAGTTTTCATGAGATAGACTTTGGTGAGAAAGTATTAGTAAGGTTTAAGGTTCCTTGAGGGAGTTCCTTGTAATAGGTGTTATGCTGACCTTAGAATGGGTTTCTCCTAAGTGGGGGAGTATGGTGAAGAGTATGGTTGTTGGAATTGAGATACCCTTAACCTGTATTTATGTGTTTCTTTAATCCCGAGACAAAGAATTCTTAGTAACTTGATTATGTAGGAGTCTTTTGTGAAAAATGAGTTCCAAACATTCTTCTTATGATATGCATGTTTTGGTTGAGTTCTTGTTAAATGAGAAAAATATTATTTATCATGCATGGTATCTTCCTCCTGGTTCATGTGCATATAGTGTAGGTTGCTAATTGTTTCAAGAAGATGAAAATGACCATGTCTAAATTTTTATATGAGATTGGTTTGTTGAGCATTTATAAGATATTTCTTAAGGGTGACATTTGTTAAATTGTGAAGCATGTTCATTGTAAGGAAATTGTATTCACGTGAAGATTTTGTAAAAATGAATAAATTAATTATGGCATGAATTCATGTGTACATTGCTTCTTCTTTTTTAAGTTGAATAACCCTTGGATGGGTAGGAGCTGAGCAACACCCCCATGCCTTATCATTAAAAACAAAAACAAAATACAAGGAGGGGGCCATAAACTAAACCTCCAGACTTAAGATGGTTCGTAGTCAACATTTCAAATGGAAGGTCAACTCTCCCTCTTACAATTAAAGATGAATTCAGAATACTAAGTACCTAATGAGAGGACTCCTCCCAATACAAAGCATCTAGAAAGCATAAACTAGGGAGACTCTCCTTATACAAGAAAGCCTATAACTAACTAACCTATTCAAAGTAGTTATAATTTTAATTATAGCTAAGTTGAAGAGGTATAAAAGATCAAGGGGGTTCCTTAATTCTTTTAGTCTTCTTTCTTATGATATTTGGCATTTGCAATAGATCAAGGTTATAGTACGACTTTGTTTCCTTGGGCATTTGTTGGCTATTGAAGTATATTTGAGGATTGTTGATCTTGTGGCTAAATTTTGAAAGTGCATCAGCCACAAAATTGGCTTCTCTACACACATGAACGCATTTGAAGTTTTGAATTTGAGAGATGAGATTTTGTATTCTTCCCAACTGTGTGCTGATGTTCCATTGAGGGGTAGCCTTCTTTAAAATCCAATGCACCACTAGTTGAGAATGAAGCTCCAAAATGATGTTTCTATATCCAAGTTCAATCACCCAATTTAAACCAAGCATAGTTGCCTCAATTTCCGCCTTATTTCTTGTTCCTTCTCCCATTGGTGTTGCGAAAGCCATATTGTCTCTTAATATGAAGCCAGCCCCAAGTCTGCCTGGATTGGAGAGTGCACTTACATAAGTGTTTAACCCTTAATCCAAGCTGATTTGCCGGGTTTAAAATCAAAGGCAACCATATTCACCTGAGTCATGCACCACCAACTCGCGATAATCCGTAGTAATTCTTCAATTTGTTGGCCCAATTAACTTGAGGGAAGGCAGAGTGTAAGTACCTTGAAGTGTCTTTCTGGGATATCGATATGTGACTCGGCTGATGTTGGGTCTTTTGCCACCGTCATTGGCTGCAAATTGTTCTCCAAAGGTTAAAAAAAAGGAGGAGCAGGCACCTACATCTGGGATCCTCGCTTAGTTTCTTAGTAGTATTGTGTGATAGACATGCCGAACACGGGGCACTTGGCCCTTGCATGGCGCCCCCCAAATTTAATGCCAACTACTGTTGGATTAAACCTGACAGGGAAGAGAGTTTTCTGGAACCATGCCTGCTGTGCCAGAAGAGCGCTCCAGACTGCTCATTTTTAAGCACTCTTTTGTCATTTCAACACCTTCCTCATATCTAATTTGGCCTGAAGTCTTTCTTGCTGATCAGATAGGGTGCTCTACTTGGACATAGGATTTAATCACCCAATCTTCGGTTTCTAACGTAGAACTCATACTACGCCGGATTTGATGTTTCAAAGAATTTAGGATGGTGTAACCACCGAAGTCTAGTTGATGTTTACATATGAAGTAACCTATTCTATTATAGTAGAGACTTTGACTATGTCGGATACACGCACTCGTACCTAGAAGGGGGTCTGACTTAAAACCACCCGCTTTTAGAAGCTGGAAGGCGGCGCCGACTAAAACTAGTCTGGACGATCTGAATCGAAATAGGCTACCGGGTCTAGATCTATTCAATTGATTTGTTTCATACTCTTCCCCACTCATTTCTTACTCACGGCCAAGGTAGGGAAGCTTTCCCCCCGCGTAGGCCTATTTAAGATCTTTCTACTGTGCGGGTTAAATTGGGCTCAGGAGGGGAATACAGGTATCAGAACTTCAAACCAAGAGAGGTAGGCTGGGTGACCTGGTATAGGTATAAGAATCTAGTGGAGCTTAAATAGAGGTTAGACTGTATTCTATGCGTATGAGCTGAGGTCCTCCCCGCAGGGATAACATTATCTCTGCCATACTTATTGATAGGTGAGACTACTTCCAAGAAAGAAAGAAGCACGGATAAGAATAATCTTAGTATGCAAGGACTGGGAGCGGAAATGACACTTGACTGTCAGAAGGGTTTAGCCGAGAAAATTAGCTCACACCTATTTGTAATGAAAGAAGCCGCAACCAGTAAGTTATGTAGAAAGAAAAGCCAGTGTCAGAAGAGAGGATGACTTCTGTGAACTCTTCCTATACATGAAGCGGATCTGAATGCCTTAATGCTTAAAGGACTCTGGGATCCCAGCGACTATAGTAGGCTTTAAGGCAAGTATAAGTTCAACCCCCTTCTCTATCGGGCCCAGGATCGATCGTCGTTCGACCAGGAGAAAGGCGGGTCAGATTCAGATCCCATAATGTCTTGTTTTTCCTCGCTCGAAGGAAAAACACCGCATCTAGGTAAGAGAATTGATTGAATTGATTCACGGATCTTCCATCTACGCAAATGGAAGATATGTAATATTAAGGTCGGATCATGAAATTAAGAAAGGAAGGAAATTTTCATTTGGTGAAGATAAGCTCTATGGAATCCATCCTGACCTGTCAAAATAGACAAACACACGCCAGATGGAGATCAATTCAAAATTATTAAGTTACGTAGTAGGGAGTTTACCCCTAAGGGATCTCCACAACAAAAAGGATGATTTAAAAGGAATGTCTTCTTGCCAAAGAAAAGAGTGGATGAAAAGATTCTTAGCCCTTATTCTCTTATCATTCCACAGATGATGAACAAATTAAAACCACATGGGTGGGTGCGGTTTCAAACATTGCTTGATCTGTTAGCTTGACGGGAGGGCGGAGTATTTGTAGCAGTATGTTGGAGAGGTGAATGGCTGGTGGTTGCTCCAACAGCTTTTCTCCAAACTCCATCTCCCTTCTTCCCAAAAATCTTGCAAACTTTGGAATTATTGAGTTGTTGTGTTGAGGTAAAGTGTGCTTGCTAATGGGTCCCTTTGCCCTAGACAAATTATCCCACCAAAATGAGCATTCCAGAGTGCAAGCTTCCATTCGATTGTGTTGATCATCTGTGGCCTGTTGCATCAAATGTGTTTTCCAAGAAGTGAATCCCTAGAATAACGTTTCTGTGAGACTGATTGACCTTTTGTAGTACTGCCGTCAAGACATCACCCCCCACGCCGTGTTAGCTTTGTTCTGAAATCGTCCACAATTTTTGAATTGGAATGCTTTGCAAACATCTTTTAAATTCGTCATGCTGTAGTCTCCCTCTTATAAAGGAAGCTTTAGGTTCCTTAAAAGATGCCCAATGGTATTTCTCCTATCCCTGTTCCACCCCCAGAAAGAAGATCAACCATAAGCATGGGACTCTGTTTAAGAAATAGATTTGGGGGAAATACAACAGACTACAGTGGATAGGTAAAGCTTCTTAGCACGATGCTCTGTAAGAGTGTTTGCCCCCGATCAGCCTCAGTTGTTTGGTTTGCCAACCTGTAATCCTAGCCAACACTTTACTACAAGGTCAGAATAATAAATTATTCCTATTCCTACCAATAAATAAAGGGAAGCCTAGGTAGTACTTGGGCCCTGTTTTGTTTAAAACATGTAAGTCTCTTTATGTTTCTTTTTTATAACGAAACATGTTTGCTTTTTTCTTTCTAGTGCTATGAACGCCTTAGAGTGTATCATAAAGTGACTTTATCACCATTGATGAGTTGTTTGGAAGTCATTCTCAACTTCTTTAAGGTTATTCTAAGAATCTTTAAGTTTCATCTCCTAGGGTTGAACAAATGATGTCATCCGCCAAAGCTCAAAATGGTTCACCTGTGTCTTCTCCTTTCCATGATAAAACCATGGTAATCCAGGATGATTATGAAGCCTGTTAAGAGATTCTTTGTAACACCTCCGCACAGAAAATAATAGGCGGGAAGAAGTGGATCACTTGATTGAGGCCCATAGTGAATAAAAAAAGCAATATCTCTTACGATTGACAAGATTGAAGTACCAATAGTTTTCCATGAGCTGCACCACAAACATATAATAAACACCTCATAAATCCCATTTTCCTTACAACCAGATAGATTTGGCTAAGACTATGACACTTGTCATAGGCTTTAGCATGGTCTAGTTTAATGATAAAATGCTACAAAAGTGGGTTTTTTTTTGAGTGTGATGAATGTATTTATTGAGCAAGCTAATGTTGTCTGAGATACTCTGCCTTTAACAATCCCGGATTGGTTGGATGAGAGATAGAGTAGGGAGGATAGGCTGGTTGTATTATTAGCTGGAATGATTTTACTAGTAAAGTTGCTCAGACCTGATAGACTAAACTCAGTCATTTTGTTTGGATTATTGACATTAGAGACAATACAATACAAGGAATAGGAGAAGCACTGGGGAATCATATATCCACTGAAAAAAAGTGGTGTGTACAAAACCCCCATTAGATCTTCTTGATGATGTGCTAACATTTGATAGAAGTACCCATTCACACCAACTGGCCCAACTGGCCCAGCACATGGGGATTAGAGGAAAAGTACACCTCTTTAAGTTCATACATATTAAGAATAATTGGTTAAGTTGAGTATTTGGTCTTGACTAATATCATTGGAATACATTCAAAGTATGCTCCATTAATATGCTCTTCTCCCTAAAAAAACTCCTTTGAAGTTTTGCAAGCTATATGTAGCAATGTTGTGTAACCTTGTACCCAGACTCCATTTCATGACCATTTTTTAATAAATAACTTCCTTATTTATTCACCTTATAACATTAATGGAGTATTACAGTTATTATCACCCTCACTATTAAACCAATGATGAAGCTGAGTTTTTGTTTCAAAATTAGTGTCTTCCAACTTGAGGAATTGATAATTGGATTAATTTTATGGAGGAAACTTCTCTTTGAGTAACTATGGTTAGAGAGTGTAGTTTTGTTAGCCTTATGACTTATTCTTCATCCATCATAAAATTTTGGAAAATATCACAAATAGACTCATTGACCAACCGCTAAGAATGTTAGACAATTTTTCATTTTTTTTGGGAATGAAAATCTCCACATACCATAACTGCAACCCTCATTCTCAAACAGGTTTTGAGCTTTCAAGAATTGAGGGTTTCTATACAAACAGTTGAGGAACATGAAGTTTTGATTGTGCTCAGTAGTGAGGGAGTGGGAGTCATTTTTATAAGAAGGGGCAAGATTCGATCCGTAAATGACAAGTTGAGTAATGGTAGTGAGGATCTTTTTCAACCAGAATCATTTTAACCATCGCCCTATCAAGTCTCTTCCAGCTCTAAGTTTAATACCTCTCTTTATTGCACAGTAAATTTTGTTCCACTAAAGCTATGTCAAAAGACTCCACAAGCTCAGACATTAATAAATTCAATACTTTTTTCATGTTTTATAAGGTAACCCTCCCAGTTTTTCCTCGAAAGAAGTTCTAACACTTGAATAATCACCAATAGCACACCAAGGATTATCATTTAAGTAGAGTGCTGTATATCATTGTGTTCCACCGGAGTTTTGAAGATATTTGCATTTAGCATAGACGAAGGTATTAGAAAATTGATGTGGTAATGCATTGTGTTTCATGTTTGCAAGTGATTGGGTTAATCTTCATTAACAATATTACAATCAATATCGCTGCTTCCAGAAAACAACACATCTTACCATTGCAATTGATAAATAGCATTATCCATGCGTAGTTTACTTTGAATTTTGAATATTGAAAACTGTCGGAGAAAAGGTTCAAAAATGGTATAACAAATAAATGGTGTGTAGTTCGTGAGCATTTTGAGTCTCTCAAACACCCCTGAGTGTTGATCACTCCCTCCATTCATATGATATGTACTAATCTGGGGATGATCTAGAGAAGAGTATAGTGTTTGGTCTGCCTGCCAATGACAGTATGTGCCACATTGCTTTTGAAGTGAAATTTTTCATGATGGAAAACCATTGGAGATAGACATTGGCTTTGGCTACCTGTTGGATTCTTCTTCCAGGTCTGATCATATGAGCTGAAGGCCCTAATGGAGGGGGGGGGGGTACTCATCGTCTCATCCTTCCTCAACCTTTCTATGGATTGGTGTATCCCCATCCCTTTCATCTCTGATTATCCATAGCATATTCATCTAAATGGGCATATTGTTAAGTTTACCAGGTTGTTGTTCTGAAATCAAAGGATCATTTTGGAGGGGTAAATATTGAGCTTTTAGGGAAGAATATCGAAAACAAGTGTTATCATCAACCATGATAAAATTTGTACAAGATTCTTACCCTTCCATCAAGTTCATATTCCTTATCCTTTCTTGCAGTTTGTTTTACGATCCTTTTTCCAGAATTTATATTTTGTTTGCTTGGATTATATTTACTCTTAGGAGTATTTTATGTACACTAGTAACATTTGTTTCCTATTGATCTTTTCCCTTACATTTGTTCGAGTTTGTTGTTTTCTTATTTCTTAGCAGATTGTTCAGTGATGTCTCTTTCTGTACGTGCTGTTGAGGGTCGTTGTTGTTTCAGTTGTTGCAATTTGTCTGCAGCATTTATTAGAGGCTCTATGGTGTATTGTTGTTACTAGGGTTTAGGATCAACCCTCATCCATAAACATGAGGCAATCGGCCAATTCCACCATATGGTAACCCCCTCCTGCAAAGTTAGGGCGATATCCTGACACCCCATCACTATCTCCAGAAACTTCTTAGAAAGACCACAACAACATGAATAAATATTGGGATCTAGGGTTTGGGAGCATTGAGTCAATACCTCGGGGTCTGTATATTTATGATTGCTACAACCTGATGGTTTTTGTTCCAATTCTTATGTGTTACTATTTGTTGTAGTGGAGATATTGTTACCTCCTGTTCGTGTTGCCAGTCATGTTATGTTATGTCTGTGTACTCCATGTTTCCTGCTATTCCTCCACTCCAAGGGTGAAAAAATATTTTGAGTTGGGATAAGAGTATGGCCTGTTGTTTCTTGTTCCTGTTTTGCAATTCCTGCTGTTCTTGCATTTTAAGTAAGAAAAAACTATTATGAGTTGGAAGTGAGATATTCTTGTTATTTTTTCTGTTCTTTCTGCCTGGATGTCATGTTTATTTTGTCTTGGGGAGAGAAAGGTCTCCAAACAGCCTTGGAGTGTTTTGTTCCTGACTTTTTTGGTTGCCTCTTCCTTTTGTGTTTGCCACTGTTATCTGTACCTTTCTGGATGTCGTGTTCACCTTGACTATGATTCGTTGGCTTTTGTGTGGCCGTCATTGGGTTTTTTGTTTTGATGTTTGATCATCCTCTTTTGAAGCTATTCCTTTTGTGTTTTTGTTTGGGTGACTTTGAGCCCTGGTTGCGTCTTCAACTGTTTCCTTCCGGTTCCTATAATTCTCCACAGAACGCATTTTCCGTATGTTTTTGTCCTATTTCCTGCTCCTTGCTTTTATTGATTCATTATCCATTCTTTAATTGTGCATTTTTCATCTTTTGTCCTTGGTGTTTACCGTAGAAAGGCAGTAAACTAGGGAATCCCTTCAATTCAACTTTTAACCACTACCTTTGTGGGTTTGGAATGTTGAATCCTAACCCAAAACATGAGAGGGTCTTTCCTTTCTAACTGAGATCAACCTGCACCTTCACTATAGTTGTACTACCTCCAGGTCCTTTGGGATGTTGGAGAGTCCAAGAACAACCACCTCCCAATACTCCTCTAAAAGGTAGACGAAAAAAAACCTTTGTTGGTAGCAGTGACAAAGGAATCGGCATTGGAATAGACACACCTCTAGGAAGAAACAAGATTTTCCTCCTAGGGTATAATTGGGGTCTAAGCTTGGAATTCTACTAGCTTGTCCACCCAGTATAATTTTCTGTTTTTTCCATACAGTTTGGTAGTCCAACTCATTGTCCGGTCTATGAAAACATGATTGAGTGAAATGAATAATTCAAAACCCCCCCATCAGTTGAGTTGGTAACAAATGAAACTTTTCATCAACTTGCTCCATTCTGCGGCATTGTATCTAGTAAATTGCCTACAAGAGTGTATATGTGCAAATTTACGCCAATTAAGCTAATAATTCTCTATAAGAGTACAAGAGGGAATCCATGTCTAGTATATGGACAGTTCATTTCAAAAACAATGGGAGTTTCTTTTTTTGCCTGATTTAATACATTCCAGTCTAGCAGCAAAACAGAACTGTTCAACAGTATAAGGTGCAGGGTTATAAAAATATTATAAAGGCATCTCTAATAATGGATAACAAATAAAAAAAAGAGAAAAAATAAAATAATATATGAGGAAAGAACAAAAAATAATGGAACAACAAATTATTTTTATTTTTCTAAAAAATGGTATTATAAGTCTGGAAATGAAAAAGGTTAAAATAATAAAAAATAAAATAATGAAATCGTTGCAAAATGGCATATCTAATAACGGTGCTATTAATAACAAACCTGAAAACATCAAAATGAGAAAAACAATAAAAGAGAGAAATAAATAATAAATATAAGGAAAAGAAGAAAGAAAGAATACAACTATTACCAAATACTATTTCTAAAATAAAGAAAAAAATTAAATAAGTAAAGTATAATATGAGAAAAAAACATTAAATAATGATAGGACAAAAACAATAAATAATTATTAATCGACCAAATATACTGACTAAAGTGAAATGTGATCTAAAATAAATAGGACCTTGGACGAAAATATATAAGTAATTTTTTTGATAGAATTACATCCTGCAATCACTTTAGATTTGACTATAAAAGTATTAATTATTTGAAAAAATGTAATAGAAAATGAAACTCTATAATTATCACAAAGATTACAAGGAACTAACGTAAAAATTATTTATTAATTTTATTAAATGGAACAATATTATTAGACGGGACTATTTTTATATAGTTCAATAAATATACCGAGAAGAGTTATTTTCTAAATTTAGTATTTTTGGTTGAGTGAGTTGACCAATTCAATTGGAGAATTCCGTGCATTAAATTTGTTTTTATTTTTAGAACATGAAAGATGTAGATAAAAATAGAAAAATTTTGAAGCCAGGTGTGAGGGTGATGATAGTGATAAAGATATTGTAGAGTGAGATGACGGTTGCAAAGATAACATTACGGCCACGGAGTTTATTAAAAAACACCATAAACCCCTGATTTAGTTACTAAAGAATAGCAACTGGTATATGTTGCACAACACAACAAAAATGAGATTGAGTAGGGTTCATTGGGGTTACGTAGGTGGCAGAAGATATTTAGCCTTTTCACCTGTTTTTTTGTTAATGAATTAATATTTTTTGCAGTCAAAAGCAGAGAAAAGGACAACTACCCTATGGATAAAACAAAGCGAAGTGGGGAGGAAGCTCGTGAGGAACATCAAGTCAGAGAAAAGATAAAGTTGTATGCCTGCCATATGTGAGTGAATTCTCTTTTAATTTATCACTTCTTACTACAATTCATACTATAAATACACAAAACATTAGAACCAAGAACACGACAGGCTGAAATTATAAAACAAAACAGTTACCCTCCTCTATATAATTTTCTGTTCGAGCTATTCAATTTTCATTGAGATTAAAAACAGGAGATGTTGACTATCAGTTTAGGACATAAATTATTAAGTATAAGCTTGGAGGGGGGGGACAACAAATCAACCCCCGTACGAGAAGGTTTAAATCTGAGGATATGAATTGGTAAGTTACAGACTAAGTGGATATATATAATTACTGTATTAAAAGCTTCGCGACACTGAACAGAACAGTGATAAGGATGCTATGACAAAAGCAAATTCATGGAGAGTTTAACGAAATAAGAGCACTGGAACTTCAGAAATTGAATCAAAATAACTATCTAGCTTTATCCTGTAGAGGAATATAAGACAGCTTGAAACAAATTTCTACTTGGTCTGAATGATTTTATCTCCTTAAAATTGTTTCCTTGACTTAGTCTGCGTTGGCCATTTATAGTAATTCAGATGGATAGATAATAGAATTTAATCAAATTTCTGCATCATACAAGACAACAACCAAGTCCGGTAAAAAAAAACCCTATTGTAAGATTCTGAATCATTAACTTTTGTATCCTATCAAAGACAAAATATATCATTACCAATACACGGATGTATCATCTACTCATTGGTATAGAGTTCTATCCCTCAACAAAAGCAAGACTAGGCACCTTCTTTTTTCGTAGTGCATTGGGAACACTTAGCTTATCCATAGTTATCAGACGCACCCCATAGTGTTGATTACAAACAACTTTTTCTTTCTTTAAGTTGTAGAAAACATATTCATATCACCTTATTATAATTGGTACTCTCATGGTTTAACGAAAAAGAAGACTAATATAAGATATGTTTTTCACCAATTGGCTAGCCTCTTGTTCTTATCAAATATAAACACGACGATAGTCTAATGTATAAAGTAGTGCATGCCATGTTTCCAAGATAAAACACCAGCATTTACAACTTTAGAATATTCCTAAGAAATCACAATGTAGTAAAAGCCATCTTAGATGCATTCATAAGAAGGCAAGAACACATTAAGGATACTTAATGCCTATGCTTCTTCATGGGTTTATAACTGCTTTAAAGAATAGGAAGGAATATATACTTGAGATAAAAGGCGTGAAGATTAAATAATTGTGTAGGAGGGACCCAGTGTGCGACATGAGATTTAAAACTAATGACACACAAAACTTATAAATGTGGATCAACTGTTAAGACTATGAAGCAAAATTACGAATTAATCATTGTCTAATTTAGAATCTTCACCAGACAATCAAAATAGGAGCATGATTTTGTAATCCTTTAAGTAATATTCCCATCTATGGTACTGTAATTCAGAACACTACTACTGAAGTAACAGAGAAGGTTTCAACTTTCTAGCTAAAATTATTGCTCTATGAATTTGTGGTTCAGAATGGATCTGATATTTGGCAAATCAACAATAAACTATTACACAAGTTGCTTCTATATGCATGAGTGACAACTTTCTGTACCTCCAAAATGTTAAAATAGATAAATCTTTGTTCGCTCAAATACACATCAACACGTATAGTCATCTTGTGTTAATATACTGCAAAGGAGAGAATAATATTCATTTTTCTACCAAAAAAGAACATGGATTTAAGAAGTTGAGTGTCCACTTTCAACGCATTAGTTGTCAATACTTGTTTTTCGATGAGTCAATATTGTCGTAATAAAATAGTTGATATCAAGTAAGTAAATATAAACTGAACTTGAAATTGTATTATATATAGTATAAAGAATGATAATTATGAAATCAAGGTGATAATCCCATAAACTTTGTAACAAACAAAGAGCAAATATCAGAGGGAAAAGTTAAACAAAATATCCGTAGTTGAGAGTATAGTATAAAAATATTAGCATCATGGCGCTCCATCAACATTAACTTGCTTATAATTTTTGAAAACATTGTCACCGGCATACCATGACAAAATATTAGAGATGCGGATGTATCAAACATCAGATAAATTATACAAAAAATTAATTGACACCCAAAACCTTCATAACTGTAGAACTTCAACAAATTAATGAATTATGGAATAGGTCTAACTACTATGACATTAGGCAAACTTACACATTTATAAGCATGATTAACATAGTATGTGCCACTTGAAGAACTTAAGGATTAATAAAAGAATCTAATGAATAAATACCCCCCCAAAAAATAAAATTAGTCAAAACGTCAGAGTTTATTCATCTGAATGGCTCAGACAAACGCAGAGAAAAGATGTATACCTTTTTGTTCCAAGGGGAGGAATTGGAATGAAACGTTTGTCTCTGAATTTTGGCAAAAAATGAATATGTTGTTTCCGTGGAACATCAAGAGAAGTTTTTCAAGTGGAAGTTGAAGATGCAACGCATGGACTTTGAACCACGTGGCAATGAAACAGGTGATTACCGAGCTACCCTTTTATTTGTCTGGAAAGACTCACCAACAATTAATAAATCTATATTTTTGTGATCAATGTAGGTTTTTTCAGAAATTCAACTTGAAATCACACAATTATCTTGAAAATTAAATTTGAAAATTAGTATAAGAATTCAACCCCAAAAATGAGGTTTTTAATCCTATTTATAATAAAAAGAGTCCTAAATTAAAAGGATTCAAAATAAGGAAAGTTTGTCCAAAACGCGGCTTCGATCGACGTTCACCATCTACGGTCCATCGATGGGGCAACAGGCCATCTATGGCTTCGTGGGTTACTTCTGCACTTATTCTTCACAACCTTCTTTATTTTCGTTTTGGACAACTTTCCTGCAAAACAAAGACAAAACATATTAAAATACTACAAAAAGGCTCTACACACAGACCAATCTTAAGGAAAAAACATTGAAAGTACCATGAAATTATAGTACATCAATAATCTTTCGCCGAATAAGTAGACTTGACGGGAATAAAATGAATAGATTTAGTAAACCTATCCACCACCACCCATATTGAGTCATATAGTTTTTTTGTCCGAGACAAATCTATTACAAAATACGTATTGATATCTTCCCGTTTCAAAGTAGTAACTTAGATTTCTTAAAGTAAACCACCCGACTTTTGGTGCTCTGCTTTCAATTGTTGGTAATTTGGACACTTTGCGACAAATTCCGCCATGTTCTTCAAACCTTCCTACCAAAATACTCAACTAAGGTAATGGTACATCTTTGTCAAAATAGGATGAATGGAGTAATGGGCTCTATGAGATTCCTCAAGAATCCTATTCCTCAAATCATCCACATTAGGCACACATAATCTACCTAGATACCTAAGAACACCTCTCCCCCTTGGAGAATGACTCATTCATCTTTCCAAGAACCGATTGTTTCAACTCCATCAATAATGGGTTAAGGTGTTGCTTAGACTTCACCTCGACCACCAAAGACGACTCAAGTTTAATATGTACCACCATATCACCATTTGGAGCATCTTCAATTCCAACTAGTAAACGAGCCAACCTATGAATATCTTTCACTAGGTTTCTTTTGGATTCTTCTACATTGGACACACCTCCTATGGACAACCGACTTAGAGCATCCTCTACCACATTAGCCTTGCCGGGGTGATAGAGAAAACTCATGTCATATTCTTTCAAAAACTATAAACATTTTCGTTGTCGGCGATTCAAATCCTTTTGAGAAAACACATATTGGAGACTTTTGTCGTCCGTATACACATCAACTGAACTCCATAAAGATAATGCCTCCATATTTTCAAGGCAAAAACCACTGCCTCTAACTCAAGGTCATGAGTTGGACAATTCTTCTCATGAACATTGAGTTTCCTAGAAGCATAGGCTATAACTTTTCCATGTTGCATAAGAACACACCCCAACCCCACTTGATATGCATCATAATAAACCACCAAACCCTTAGTACCCTCCGACAAAGTCAATACCAGAGCAGAAGTAAGTCTATCCTTCAACCGTTGGAAGTTCTTTTCAAATGCCTCCGACCACTAAAATCTTACCACATTCTTTTGGGTCAAAGTTGTCAAGGGAGAAGAAAGAGACGCAAATCCACCGACAAACCTTCTATAATAACTGACTAGGCCTAAGAAACTTCTAATATCCGGAAGAGCCAAAGGCCTAGGCTAATTTTTCACCGCTTCGGCTTCCCTGGATCAACTTATACACCATCACTAGAGATACTCAACCAAAAATCACGTTTGCTATACTTGGCAAACAATTGATGTTCTTTAAGTACTTACAACACCACTCTCAAATGACTCATGTCTTCACCCTCATCCTTCGAATTCACCAAGATGTCATTAATGAAGACAATGACAAATGAATCTAGGTAATGTTGAAACACCCTACTCATTAGGTCCATAAACGCCGCCGGAGCATGATTGAGACGAAAGGACATTACTAGGAACTCATGATGACCATATGTTATTTGAAATGCGGTCTTGGAAATATCTTCACCCCTCACCCTAATGGTGATATCCCGATCACAAGTAAATGTTGGAAAACTAACTCGCACCTTGGAGTTGATCAAAGAAATCATCAATATGAGGGAGAGGATACTTTTTCTTAATTTTGACTTTATTGAGTTGATAATAATCGATATACATTCTAAGGGACCCATCCTTATTCTTCACAAACAAAACCAGAGCACCCCATAAAGAAATACCTGGTCGATTGAAGCCTTTTTCTAGTAAATCTTCTAATGGAGCCTTCAACTCTTTCAATTCCGTCAGGGCCATCCAATAAGGAAGAATTGAAATGGATTTGTATCCGGTAGGAAATTGATACGAAAATCAATTTCCTGTCAGGAGGAATACCAGAAATATAATTAGGAAAGACCTCCGAAAATTCCTTCAATATGGGGACTGACTCAATGGGAGGATTTTCGGAGTCTAAATCTTTGACTCTTACAATGTTATATATACACGCTTTAGAGATCATTTTGCATGCTATTAAATAAGAGATAATACGACCTCTAGGAACAGAATTTCCCCCCTTCCACTCTAAAAAAGACTCATTTGGAAAGTCAAACTTCACCACCATTGTTCTACAATCTATAGAGCCAAAGAAAGTATGCAACCAATACATACCCAATATGACATCAAAATCAAGCATATCAAGTTCTACTAGTTCAATATGAGTAACTCTATTGGACACATACAAAGAAGGAGGATTAATTCTAGTTCAAACGTTGGGAGTCTTCCTCAACTTTAGACATATAGAAAGAAGGAGGATTCATTCTAGTAAAATCCCTCAAACGGGAGGCCATGGTGCTAACATGTTGGTTTGCTCGGGGTACAACTTACCTATTAGCTTGGGCTGTAGTAATTTCAGCTTAAGCTTGTGAAGTTATGGCTTGCGTCATTTGGAGAAGGGAAACCCTTATGTCACGTTCTGTTAAAGGAGGAGGACTGACCGAAGCTTGGGTATCATTAGCATTTTTTTCAAGAGAAAGGACTTGATCCCCACAAGGAGGAACTCCCACATTGGCAATCTCTTTCTCAAGTCTTCCTGCCGTGTTCCTTCAAGTATTCATTTTCTATAACAAAAATACAAGGTTTAGGTGAAAGCACACAATATGTATACTCTAGAGGAATGATATTGGATTTCCATGAAAAGAGAGTTTCCTAAGCATCATGTAATTTCCTATTCATAAGTGTGGCGCGCTTTACATATTATGAAGAGGAATATACATACACGTGGTTGATAGAGACATCAAACATAATACATACAATCTCATGCTCTGAAACAAAGTTTGACACATCCGGGGAGCACCCCTTAGACGTAACCGGCGTCCTCCTCCTCTTTGAGGACTAATAATAGACTCTTAGCTTACATCATACATTTGTAGGTTAAAAATGCAAAAAATTAAAACTTTTTATTACTTCTACATTGAGGTTTACATAGACATCTACATACACATAAAACATATTCATATTGAGTATACATAAACCCTTCAAATAAGAAGATTACATAGTCTTTTACTTTTATTTGTCATACATATATAAGATACTTAACATAGTCTTAAAAAGTGTCTCATCTCATAACCATCGAAAACACGAGTATAATTTCGGCATATCCCATACATCAATGTAATAGAGCAACATATAGGATATTACAATTCGTACTCAAATGAAAAGAAATAACATAAGAGTCTTAAAACAAAAAAAACATCATAAAATTGATATTGACATTGCCCTCGAAAAGTGAGGACCTACCCACTTGGATGATTGAGAATTTTCTAGTCTTCTTCAAAGTCATCTAAAAAGCCTTCAATGACCTAAATTTAAAATATTGGGGAAAATGGATAAAATGGGGGTAGTACACCACTTGTACTAACTATGAGACCATATGCACATATATTCATAAAATCATGATAAAAAGGGACATTTCATTGAAACATGGTATTTTACCTTTAAAAAGCCTTATGCATATTCAAGAAGACCATACTAATCAATAAGACATATTCATTAAGCCTAAATCATTCACATCACAAGACCAACAATCCTAAGTCTAGTCATGGATTCATACATATCACGTAATTAAACACTTATTCAACATAACTCCATCATCAAGTTATGGTACCAATAACCATAGACAAGAGTTCATTACAACATAACCAAATCAAGACAAGTACCCATGAACATTAACTAAGTCAACTAGACCCATAACCTTACTCAATCAAGTAACCCAACAAGAACAACGACTAATATCCAACATCACATAACATACCATTTGACAGTGCATATCATCATTCTTTAGCAATGGAGATCAACACATGTTCATGACTAAAACCAATCATCATGTAGTATGAGCAATGAGCAAGATCATAATATACATAACATGTACAATTATAAGCATATTCATATATAAGAACATCCTTCTAAGACTTCGCGCAAGGATAATTAGTGCATGTTTAGGTAAAATCCTATACCCCTACCTAGAATAAGTTAAACCCCTTACGTTATCCTAATTAGAGTTCATTCCTTTAGTTCATTTTACCTTTTGGAAACATCTTGCCTTAACCTATATAGACCACATGGGATAATGTGGAATCTGGTCTAATGGAACCCTACACCAAAGAAGGTTGACTACTTGCCAAGGTAGTACCAAAACATGAACATAACAATTACGTGGATCCACTAGCTAGTATTCCTATGGGGGCAACATAATTCAACAACTAGGAGATATAATTAGGACCATCTTTATGGTACATGCATTATAGTCTGTAATCTCAAGAGTACATTAGTGATCCTATCTTCCCTATGTGGGAAGGGACACTCCTCACTCTAGTTCACTCGGTGCTGAGCTAGAGTCCTGTTTTGAAATGTCTTTAAGCCATTATTGACAATCATAACTTAGTTTAGCTCATAGGTTCGATACCTTATATAGTCATCATCATCATACCTCAATAAAAATTGCATGAGTATAGTCCTTTCATTACAATTCATATAAGTAAGGTTTGCACATTTACATCTTTATTCATGATTAGGCACATTAGTAAGTTACCACCATCCTTATATCATTTACATCTTAGCCAATACCTCACAAAACATAGTCAAGACAATTCAATTCAACATCATACAAACCCTATCAATCGTAATACAAGATATACTTCGATGCAATATCATCACTTAATCTCAAGTAACCATAATTGAAGCAAAGAGTTGAAATCACACGACTTACCAAGTCTCCTTCATAATTCATCTTCAAAGTCTTACTATAAACCCTTAACTCAACACAATTAGGGTGTAATATCATTAGACAACAATAAACAACATGATAACAATGACAATTTAATCACAACATCACAATTCATCATTAGTTCATAACTTAAGATCAGAGATTTAGTTAATTTCATAACATGTTTCATAACCTAGAGCAATTACTCAAGAACTAGAATAAGGGGACTATAATTTATCTTAATCTATTCATAATTGATAAAAAGACATCATTTAATAGTAATCCAACCAATAACTAAGTTAATTGAATTAACATTACACAATTCACATTCAGATCACAACCCAGGGTTAAGGGGAAAAGGTAATATTCTACAAACAAGACCAATCCATTAATAAGTAGTGTAATATAGTCATAATTTATCATAGTCTAATCAATAAAATCAACAGAATGCATGAAAAATTAGTTAGAAAGACCAATTTTTAGATTGGAAGAGACCCACGTGAAAACTTATCTTTTGAATCAATTTTGAAGGAACCCTTTGGGGAAAGAAGTCCCAAAAGTGAAAGGAATCCTATACCCTAATGTTAGTTGAAGATTTATGGAGAAACCTTGGTGATTGAAGCCCTAGAACACACCTTGACCTTGTCTTCTATGGTGTTCTTCTACTTGGGAGAGAGAAAGAAGAGAGAAGGAAGATAGTTTGGGTTTGGGAATTATGAGAACTTAGATTAGTTTAATTGACTTAGGATCTTTCTATAGGTTGTTAATTAAAACACAATACTATAAACATACGAACAACATTTAACACCTTAGGAACACACAAGAAATTATTTAAGCAATTAATCATATTTTTAGAAACATTATAGTAAACTCATGCCAAGTTACAGTGAACTAACTTTACTATTAGAGTGAAGATTCTCAACTTCACAATGCATACTTTCTAGCATGCATTTCCCTCACAAAAAGCTATCTGACTAACTTAAGTATGACAAAAAGAGACTGTCGATACACCCTCTCTAGTCACACCTAAATGATCCTTAAGACCACCTATAATTAGGTACACACTTGCATAATATCAAGCACATGAACATGAGATCGTCCTACCAAAGGTGATTCTAAGGTTCACTTGAGTGAGTTGTGAAACGACCTCCCATACAATCCCTTACACACACTCAAGATATCCTAGAGATTACCTAGGATAAAATTATTCTCACTTAAACAAAATAGCACATGTAATGTGACATTCTCCATTAGAAAGATTATCAAAAGACTTACTTAAGTAAATCAAGAAGAGAAGGTCCATGATTGACCTCTTCAAGATTGCCTAAGTAATCCTTGAGACTACCTAAGTTTGGATCATGTCTACTTAATCAACCAACTTACTTAACTAGAGTCATTGTTAAGACATATTTAGGTAACATACGAAGTGACTATTCCTATGCCCCCTTAACACCTTAACTAGACAATCCTTAACTACTCTAGATAAGTATTTATTCATTTAACATGCTTTCTTAACTTAAGAATTCACATTCCTTATTTCATTTAAGAGATATTCATCACATAAGGACATTCAAGTAATGGTCTTGGAGAAGACATATGGATCTTCACTAACATCTTCAAAGCCTATTGTACAATGTATACATAATGTCCCATACCACCACCTAGACTTCATAGAACATCTCCAATGCTAGTAGGTATCCCACATGATGGGAATAGGCAATAACTAACATATACTATGGTAGAAAATCATGGAATCCGTAGTTGTAACCAACTCCGATGGAGTGTGTTCTAGTTGCAAATGGTTGAACATGGACACATCCCATGTAGGCACATGGTTAAGGAATATGAAGAGCGTGCTTTGTACTCTAGCCTCATACTTTAACTAAAGCTACTTACCTTACCATACTCACTGGGTGCTAGCCTTTTTTCTCATAGTGTAATTGACATTAAAGGTTCATGCAAAGGGGTTGCATCTCTAGTTCATAACTCAATAACATTTACCCTACCAAAGAGGTCCTCTAGGGCTGCCTTTCAATGGAGAAAAGATAACTCATAATGACTTTCCTAAAGATTATATGATTCCGTTCCAGCCAATCAACCTCATGTCCATCATTCATTATAAGAAGGATAGCATTACGACTTTCGACTTCAATGTTCATAACCTTACTACTAGGTTCAAGATATTATATAAAGGACCCTCTTAGAAACATTCAAGGTCTCATAACATTCATACATACAAGACTAAGAGGTTTTATCATCCTAAGTCAAAACATATCATACACACATTCATACATGCATCAAGTAAAGGACGCAAGTCTACCAAAACAAGACATAACATACTTCAGTTTAGCACATATTGTAATTGTAAAAGAACATTGGAATAACCATTATTATCTTAAGTCATTTTATACACTACTATATCATCATCAATATAACCATCATAGACTCATATAGTCAAGTAGGAAAAATCATGTATCAACTCTAGGACTACACACACATAAAGAAATTGTCATAGTCTAACATGATCACCTAATATCCATAGATAAACACACTTTCACGTTAATAACATATAGATGATTATGATCATACATCACTTAAATAAACTAAACAAATCATCATAATACTTCAAGTGTTTTTGACACGGCCATGATCATCATAATACATTAAGTAACACTGAAAATCAAGGCCACATTATTCACATAACACTGCCACCATAAGTGTACCACACCAATCAAACATTATAATACAAAATCTATACATAATATTAAGAGATTTAGGGCAGCATACCACCCATTCAATCTCACCACTTCAATCCAAAGCTGAATCATCCAATTCAGTACCATGAGGACCTTACCCATGGTCGTGAACATCAATTCAATACATAAACTATAATACTCAATGAATCTAGGTCAATTCAATATAGATTTATCAATCTAAGACCAATTAGACATCAATTGAATACAATTCTTACACCATTCAATAGCCCTTAGAAAACTACACTAGAATTCAGAAGCATTATGTCAATATCAATTCAATAAGCTTAATATCCAATGGATCTAAGAATATAATATACTCAATTTATCAAATTGAAACAGCCTCTAAACCATAAAATCATAATCTATACATAAATTAGAAGCCCATAACAATATACACATGAATTCATTAATATCAAATCATGATCACATAACCCATATTTTAGTTAAATTGAGAGATTTGAGAAGGTCAAGGGTTCATGGAGAATGTGATTGGAAAACATCAATTATACATCAATAATGTCATATCTTAATGTTTGAAAACATTTCATGCAAGAACCCAAGACTTAGAGTAGAATTTTGACTTTTCTTCTTTTTGCAATCTTTGAAAATCATCTTTGAAATTGACTCTAAGGTGTTAGAAAGCCTTAGATGAAGAAATCACATACCTTATTAGAAGAACCCAATGATAATTGAAGAAAAAATTCCATTGAGGATCCATCTTCACGCTCCATATTCACCTTGAGCTCTCATGGAGGTTTTTGGAGAAACTTTTGAAGGGAATGGGTTTTGATCTAGATGGTAGGGTTTAAACGAGAGTTTCGTGACTTATATACTCTAAAAATACCATAAACACCCAAAATAACTGTCCTCATTTTTTATAAGTCTTGGGGTGAATTCCCCGAAAACCACCAAGTCTTCAGAGAAAGTTGGCAGAAAATTGCAGCACCATTGTCGCCAGCATTGACGGTCCATTAATGAGACAACGCCCCGTCGATGGGGTCCATTGGTTGCTTCTGCAGATCTTCAACATGCATACTACATGGATACGTCGACGCCACGTATCGACGGTCCGTCGTATGGTTTACTGGCCGTCAATTGGGGCGGTCGATTGCCACTGCCTGGCATTGTTGAGCTCCAAGCTGAGGTCCTCCTTCTAGGGCCCCTTGTGGGTCCTAGGTGGAGTCGTACCTAGAAGTTAAACCTATAAATATTAACTTCTATGTATCTAGAACATTCCCAAATAAGTTCAACATCAAACAATCCACACAACATGCTAAAACACATCCAAACTAACAAGGATGTCTAAAGGCTATATTTCGAACTTCACATGACGTTCTTCGATGTTTGACCTCCAAATCTTACCAAACTCAACATGCGGACTCTCAACACTATTATAAACCATATAAGGACCTCATAAAATAATTACTCAAACATAAGCAGATGAAAACACTTAGGAAACATAGGTGACTAGCGTCAAATGTCTTGGTCGTCCCTTGACGTTTGACTTCAAACATCACCAAAATCTTGAGACACTGCCTCAAAAATCATTTTAAACTATCTTAGGACTTCAAGACTTCATGTCACACAAATTAGTCCCTAGTTTCACTTAAGTCATTTTTGGAGGTCTTATACACCGCTCACTTAAATGGGTCTTTTTGTGAAGTCAAAATGCTTAAAATACGATTTAAAGGAATCTCGTAAATGGCCCCGCGTCGCGAGGCTAGTTCAATATTTTATTTTTGAAATCTGGGTTGAGGCAGTAGACCTCGTGGAGTGCATGAATCGCGAGGCAAAATTTTCCAGGCTACGTGTCAGCTGCCCGTCGCACATTGACTGCCAAATCTAGGATGCCCCAAAACTGTTTTGGCAGCCTGCCTACCCATGTTAGGGTCCTCCTCAAGGACTTTTCGGTGGAACTTGGTGAGTCATTCTTGGACCTTCGGACCCTTTGTACTACATTTTACATATCCGAATTCTTTTTTCAAGTTTCAGACATATTTGACTATCCCAATCCTTCCACCAAACATAGGGACGTCAACTAATTCAATATAGCTAGTTTCCGGATATTATGGACGTTCCATGACGTCTTGTATGAAAAACTTTTTGGATGACTTCTAAACATTAATTTAGGTCTTAAAATAGTATTATCAACCTTAGATTAACTTGTATTGCTCTAAGTTAGGTCTTGACTTTTCAAAGTGTTACATTATCCCCCCCTTAGGAACATTCATGTCCGAATGACACTAATCTTTTAAAAGAAAAGGATAGACTCAAGACTAGCATCCCAACAAACAATATTTAACATTGACATGATTTAGAATTTCAAGGAGTGTTTCACCACTCCATTCAACACATAGTCATGGAATTTACGTAAGTAACCCAAAAAATCAACTCACACATAAGAGCTCAAATCATAACATGAGGAACATTCTTGTCAACATATAATCATTTCATGAAGGCAACAACATACCAAATACACAAATACTGCAAATCAAACAAAAGAGATTTTTTTCCATGAAACACATTTTAGCATAAAACTTTCTTAACACAAATATGCACAACTTTGCAAAACCAGTCAAGTTCAAAGCAACTCATTATTTTAATTATTAGTAAGAACAACTAATCTTCATAAGGAAAGAGATTAGGATAATTGGATTTCATGTCGGCTCGGTCTTCCATGTTGTCGCCTCAACTAGGTCACTTCTCCGTAACACTTTCGCGGAGGCCACGTATTTGTTCCCCAACCTTTTTACTTGATGATCAAGGATTTCAACCAGAGCCTCATAATAAGAGAGGTTTTTTTTCATAAAAAGACCTTCAACATAACGAATGCACTCGAGATTACCAATGCACTTCTTAAGTATGGATATAAGAAAAACCGGATGAACCAAAGATAGTGCAATAGGGAGTTTCAACTCATATATAACCTTGCCAAACCTTTGCAAGATTACATAGGGACCCAAATAATGAGGAATCAACTTCCCTTTCTCGCCAAATCTAACCACCCCTTTCATAGGTAAAATTTTCAAGTATAGTTTATCACCTTCATCAAACTCTAAATCCCTTCTCCTATTATCGGCATAAGACTTTTGCCGACTATAGGCTGTTTGCAACCGGTTCTTTATGATATGAACTTTCTCCAAAATCTTAAAATACTAATTGAGACCAAGAAGCGAAGAATCCCAAACTTCAATCCACCCAATAGGAGATCTACACCTCCTTACATACAATGCTTCGAAAGGAGTCATATATATGGATGAATGAAAACTATTGTTATATGAGAACTCCACCAAAGGCAAATGCTCATCCCAATTTCCCTTAAAGTCAATGACACAAGCTCTAACCGTATCTTTAAGAGTTTGAATAGTACCCTTCACTTGACCATCCGTTTGAGGATGAAAATCGGTGATTAACTTCACTTGAGTACCCAAATCTCTTTGTAAAGACCTTCAAAACCTAGATGTAAATTGAGCACCTCTATTAGATACGATGGGCAATGTAGATCCTTGCATAATCTTCCGCCGAATAAGTAGACTTGATGGGAGTAAAGTGAGAGGATTTGGTCAATCTATCCACTACCACCCATATAGAGTCATATCACTTTCGAGTTTGAGGCAACCTAACTACAAAATCTATGTTAACATTTTCCCACATCCAAGTAGAAATTTGGATTTCTAGTAGTAAACCACTCGGATTTTCGTCCTCGGCCTTCACTTGTTGGCAATTCGGACACTTTGCAACAAACTCCGCAATATCCCTTTTTAGGACATCCCACCAAAACACGTCTCTAAGATCATGGTACATCTTTATAGAACCCGGATGAATAGGGTAACGGGATCCATGAGCTTCCTAAAGGATCCTACTCTTCAAATCATCCACATTAGGCACATACAATCTCCCTTGATACCTAATAACACCATTCCCCCGTTGGGAGAATGACTCATTCATCTTTCCAAGAACCGATTCTTTCAGCTCAATAAATAATGGATCAAGGTGTTGCTTAGACTTCACCTCAACCACAAAAGACGACTTGGAGTTATGATGTACCACTTTACCACCATTTGGAGATTCTTAAATTCGAACCCCTAAACTAGCCACCCTATGAACAACTTTCAGTAGGTTTCTCTTGGCTTCTTTCACATGAGACACACTTCCCATAGAAAATCAACAAAGATCATCCGATACCACATTATCCTTGCTGGGGGTGATAGAGAACACTCGTGTCATCGTCTTTCAACAACTCTAACCATGTCCATTGGCGGAGATTAAACTTTTTTTGTGTGAATACGTATTGATTACTTTTATGGTCCGTTATACACATCAACATAAGACCCATAGAGATGATGCCTCCATATTTTCAAGGGAAATACCACGGCCGCCAACTCAAGGTCATGAGTCGGATAATTCTTCTCATGAACATTGATTTGTCTAGAAGCATAGACTATAACTCTGCCATGTTGCATAAGAACACACCTCAACCCGATGGATGCATCACAATATACTACAAAACCCTTAGTACCCTCTGATAGGGTCAATACCGGAGCGGAAGTAAGCATCCTTCAACATTTGGAAGCTCTTATCACATGCCTCTGACCACTCAAATTTCACATTCTTTTGAGTCAAGTTTGTGAGAGGGGGAGAAATGTATGCAAACCCGTCATCAAACCTTCTAAAATAACCGGCTAGGCCTATGAAAATCCTAATATCCGTAGGATCCAAAGGTTTTGGCCAATTTTTCATGCTTCGGTCTTTCTTGGATAAACTTCAACACCCTTACTACAGATAATATGACCAAGAAACACTACCGACCTCAACCAAAACTCACATTTACTATACTTGGTATTCCTTAAGCACTTGTAAAACCACTCTCAAATGATCCATGTGATCACCCTTATTTTTCGTATATACCAAGATGTCGTCAATGATGACAATGACAAATGAATTTAGGTAACTTCGAAAAACCCTATTCATTAGGTCCATAAAGGCCAACGGAGAAGTGGTGAGACCAAAGGACATTACTATGAAATGCAAGTGACAATATGTAGTTTTAAATGCCGTCTTGCGTATATCTTCACCTCTCACCCTAAGTTTGTGATATCCCGATCTCAAGCAAATGTTTGAAAAGTAACTCGCACCTTGGAGTTGATCAAATAAATCATCAATCCAAGGGATAGGATACTTGTTCTTGATTGTGGCTTGTTTAGTTAACGGTAATCGATGCACATTATAAGGGACCAATCACAAACAATACTTTAGCACCCCATGGAGAAATACTAGGCCGAATAAAGCCCTTGTCGAGTAAATCTTTTAGCTGAGGCTTCAACTCTTACAATTCGGCCGGAGCAATCTGACAAGAAGGAATTGAAATGGGATTTGTATCCGGTAGCAAGTCAATACTAAAATCAATTTACCGTTCGAGAGGAATACATGGAAGATCATAAGGAAAGACCTCCGGAGATTCCCTAACTACAAGGACCGAATCAATAGGAAGAATCTCTGAGTCTAGATCTTTGACTTTCACAATATGGCATAAACACCATTTTGAGATCATCATACAAGCTTTCAAATAAGAAATGATATGACCTCTAGGAATAGAATTTCCCCCCTTCCACTATATAACGGGTTCATTTGGAAAGTTAAACTTCAGCATCCTTGTTCTACAATCTATGGAAGCTAAACAAGCATGAAAACATTCCATACCCAAAATAACATCAAAATCACCCATATGTAGTTCTAATAACTCCACATGAGTAAATCTATTGGGAAAAAACAGAGGACAATTTCTATGTACTCTCTTAGCAACATCCGACTCACCCACGGGGGTAGTCACCATAAAAGGTTCATTCAAGATATCAGGAAAAATGTAAAACTTTCTAGCTACTAGAAGAGTAACAAATGAAAAATTAGCACGAGGATCAAGTAAATCATATATATCAATAGAAACTTTCAACAGACCGGTCACCACATTGAGAGAAGTCTCTTTCTCACCTCTAGATCGGAAAGCATGTGAGCGATTTTTCTTTGGAGCATCAACATTGGAACCACTTTCTTGCCCACTCCCCTTGTATTGCCCCTTAAAATTTGGGCAATCTCTAACTTTGTGCCCACTTTTACCACAAATAAAACAATTGTTCATCCCAACGAGGCAATCACCATAATGCTTCTTGCCACACTTTCCACAAGTTTACTTTTTACTTGGTTAACTAGTACCCCTTCCCTTTTGAGACTTAGGGTTAGACACTCTATCATCACGAGCCTTAGGGAACTTGGAATGAACTTGACTGGAGAACCTCATTTTGAACCAAGGATTGTCTTGGATATCAAGCCGACCCTTTGAAGAACCACCATCAAAAGACTTGGGCCTATTTGCTTCCCTGATCTTCCTCTTCACCCTAGTCTCTTCTACTTTTTAAGCATGAACCATGAGACGCGAAATGTTCATATTATCATGTAGCATAGCCGAATGACATTCTTCTTTCCAGTCATCCAACACTCCTGTCACAAAGTGGCATTTCATCTTTAAGGTCGGAAACCAAAGAAGGAGCATACCTTGACAATTTAGTAAATTTCAAAGAGTAGTCAAATACACTCATACCTCCTTGACGAAGGTTGATGAATTCTTCAACATTGAATTCCCTTTTCTCCGTAGGAAAGAGTCTATCAAGAAAAGCCTACTTTAAAATCTACCATGTCACCTCTCCACCCCTTAAAGGCCTATTGTATCTCCATTGGTCGTAGCAAGTTTGGGCCATTATTTGAGTTGGTAGGTGGCTAACTCGGCATTTTGACTAGTAGTCAACCCCATAGCATAGAGAATGTAGGAGGATTCATCGTAGTTAAATCCCTCAAACGGGAGGACATAGTGCTAACTTGTTGGTTTCCATTGGGTACCACCTCCAGATTAGCTTGGGTCGTCATAGCTTGTACTTGAGTAGTGATGGCTTGTGCTTGGGTTGCAATGGCTTGGTCCATTTGGTGAAAATATGCCCTTATATCCCTATCCACCATAGGAGGAGGAGAAACTGGAACTTGATCATCCATAACAAAATTCTTCAAGTGGAGGCACTTGGTTGTCTAGTGCTCCCGCATTAGCGATGCCTTCCTCATCCCTTCTTATGGATGCTCTTTGGGTATTCGTACCTATAAAAACCATACAATGTTTAGGTGAAAGCACACATAAAGTAGACCCTAGAGGCACGAGATAGGATTACAATAAGCTGAGAGATTCCTAAGCATCACAAAATTTCTTATTCATAAGTGTGGCGCGCTTCACAATTATGAATAAGAATCTACATAGACGTGGTTTAATGAAACTCAATCCTAAAGGTATTCAACCTCATGCTCTGATAAAAAGTTTGTCACATTCGAAATCACCCCCTAGACATAATCGGTGTTGTTGTCCTCGAAGAGGACTAAGACTAGCCTCTTGGCATTCATCATGACATTCATAGGTTGAAAATGTGAAAAGTTTAAAACATTTCAATTACTTCTACATTGAGGTTTAATTATACATCTCGCTTACACACAATATACATTTATCGAGTATACATATACCCTTTGTATAAGAAGATTACTTACTCTTATTTCATATGTATAGTATAGAAACATAATCTAATAAGAAGTCTATAATATGTCTCATATTAAACCATCTAACAATGAATTAAACAATTTCGTTTAACCCATACTTCAATACAACAACGAACCTCATATAGGCTATACAACAATCATCTCGAAATGAAAAGGAAAGAACTTAACGTCTTATACTAGGGCTACATGAATAGTTTGATAATGGTATTGTCATCGTAAACTGAGGACTTACCGAACTCTTGGGGAATATCCAAGTAGTCTTCAACGGCCTTCTGTAAGCTCAACGTCCGGATCCTACATTTGTAGTTACCATAAATGACGGGTTTGTAAACATTTGTACTAAGTATGAGTATATGAACATAAACAAGTGAAATTGTGCAAAAAAGCATATTCCATTAAAGCATGGTATTTTACTTTGAAAAACATTATGTATATGCAAGAACTCATATAATCCAATAAACACATAACTCTTACGTCAAGACAATATACAACACAATTGAGCACATAATCAGGAAACCTCTATCATAAAGTTATAACATCGACAAGCATAGCTAAGATTTCATTACATCATTACCAAAGCAAGACAATTACTCATGATCCCTCAATAAGTCCACTAGTGCAATGACTAAGCAAAGCCCCATAACTTTACTCAGCGAAGTAAACTCAGCAAGAACTATAAGAAATGCCCAAATAAACATACCATATCATTAAGAGATAACATCATCATACTTTAGCAATAGAGATCAACCACATGTTCATAAGTGAAGCTCATATCACATAGTGTCTTTAACATGTAAGAGTCACTTACATACATAACATATACATTATAGAATATAATAACAACCTCCTAAGGCTTCCCTCAAGGCAAACTAGTGAAAGGCATAGGTAGAGTCATATACCCCTACCTAGGCTAAGTCACACCTCTTAAGTCATCATAATTAGTATTTACTTCCTTACTTCATTTTACTTTCGGGAAAAATTGACATAACTGACATAGACCACAAGAGCTAAGTGTGGAATCCAGTGATGTAAAACCTTATACCGATGGAAGGTGGTCTACCGGCCAAAGTAGGACCAAACATAAACATAGCATCTAGGTGGATCAACTAGATAGTATTCCTATGGTTGAAACATAGTTTATAGAGCTTGAGATATGTCATGGAAACATAACTCTATTCCATTTTTGGACGATGATGCTATCCACCATGCGACGACTATGGTGAACCCTTTCTTCCCTCCTTGGGAAGGATCCACCTCTTATCTACAAGTTCACTCGATTCTAAGCTAGAGTCCCTTTGAAATGTCTTTAAGCATTAATTAATATTAATAGATTAGTTTAGGTCATAGGGTCTATCCCTTATATTATAATCATCATCATAACTCAATAAGAATTGCATGGGTATTGTCCTTTGATTACAATTCTTACATGTGAGGTTAGCACATTCACATAATCAAATCATAATAAGAAATATTAGTAAGTTATAACTATCCTAATAACATGTAAATCTTAGCCAACATCTCACAAACCATAGTCAATACATTTCAATTCAATATCATACCAACCCTAATCAATCTCATCATAAGGTGTACTTCAATATAACTTCATAACTAAACAAAAGTAATCATAATTGAAGTAAAGGTTAAGAGCATAAAGAATTATTCAATCTCCTTCATAAGCCATAATCCATGGTTTTACCATCAACCACCCAATTCAACCGAACAATAGTGTAATATCATCATAAAACATTAATTAACATAATAACTAGGTCAATTGTATCATTAATATCCAAATTAAATTCAATTCATAACCTAGGATTAGGGGAATAGGGTTCATAATGAATTCTTCAAAAAATAGATCCAACCCCAACAATACATTACCCTAGGCAATCCATGAACAAATTAAAATAGATAAAACAAGTCTAACGATCAATATATTTTTTGATCCCCATCAATTCATAAGAAAGATCAAAGATTTGGGGAATTTTGAGAAAGAGACATGATCTACATGAAATTGCCTCAATTAACATTAATTAACCAAAAATATACACTTAATTAGTCATAGGAAATCACTATTGATTATCAATTTGAAGTTTAGAAGAAAACACATTATAGTTGGAAAACCCCATGGAATTGGGTAATTTAGAAATCTATTTTGAAAGAACCTCTTGTAGAAAGGAATCTAAAGAGTGAATAAACATACCCTAATGAAGAGTAATCCACAAAATTTAAAGAAAATCCCAGGGAAATTTGTCTTCTTATTCAAGCTTTGTTCTTCCATCAATGGAGAATTTCGGGAGAGAGAAGGAAGAGAGAAATGAGAGCTTTTGGGTTTTGTTTTGGTAATTTGATTTAGGCTAGTTTAAAATGACTTAAAACTGACCCTTAGTCTATCTATAATCACCTCCTAAATTGATGAATATACCCCTTACTTAAATGAGTCTTTTTGTGAAGTCAAAATGCTTAAAATATGATTTCAACAATTTAAGAAAGTGGCCCCGCATTGTGTGGCAAGTTCCATCTTTTATTTTTAAAATACAGGTTGAGGCAATATACCTTGTGGTGTGCACGCGTCGCGAGGAAAATGTTTCAACGTTGCGTGTCAGTTGCACGTCGCGCAATAACTTCCAAATCTAGGTTTCCCTAAAACTGTTTTGGCAGCCTGCCTACCCATGTTGGGGTCCTCCTCAAGGAACCTTCTGGTGGTCCTTGGGGAGTATTTATTGGACGTTTGGTTCGTACGACATTTTACCTATCCAATGTCTTTTACAAGTTTTAGACTTCATTTGACCCTCCCAATCCTTCCACCAATCATAGGGACGTCAACTAGCTTATTTTAGGTAGTTTCTGGACGTCATGGGCGTTCCTTAACGTATTCGATCTAAAACTTCTTGGATGACTTATAAACATTAATTTATGTCTTAAAATAGTATTATCAACCTTAGATCAACTTGTGAGGATCTAACTTAGGTCTTGACTTTTTGGAATGTTACAATAATGAAATATCCATAAATTCTTGAGATGTTGAAACAAGTCTCAATCAATCAGAAATAGTGCTTTATTATGTTTCATATACAATATTGCAGCAAATATCATGAAATATAACGAGGATCTTGAAATTCAATCTGTTATAAAATGTCGACAAAGAAATGATTGGCCAAAATGGCAAGAAGCATTTAATCAGAGTTGAATTCACTTGCCAAGCGTGAAGTTTTTGGACTTACAGTTCAAACACATAATGGTATCAAATTTGATGGTTGCAAATGGATTTTTGTGCAAAAAAAAAAACGAGAAAACGATACAAAGGTATAAAGCACACCTTGTGGCATAAGGATTTAATCAAAGGCCTGGCGTCGATTATGAAGAGACATAATGAGTATTCTCTTCTCTTTAGTTTATTCTTATTCTATAGTTTTAACGTTTTCAAATATATTGTTTTCCTAAAAATATGTAGAGCTTCTAGGTTCTAGCTAATCATAATTGTATATCTGACTAAAATTACAAAGGATGACGGAAAGCTAACTAAGAGAATATAGATAACTAACTATTCAAAAACAAAACAAAGTTGAGTAACTATTCAGGAATTCAACTAAATTTAAATCACTTTAGAATTGTCTTCTTTCAATATATAGATATAGACTAGTATGATCTAGATAGTAATGAACTTTGTGTCAACAATTAGGTTATTGAAATTGTATTTCATTTGTTACCAGCTTTGTTCATTTTACGATAGGACTCAATAATTACTAATCAACATCTTTTATATGAATGCATGGATGCTTGATCGAAGATATATTTGAATACATCAATATGTATGTTTTATTGTTGCACTTGTTTTTGATCTTGAATAGTAATGCATCTACCTTTTGGCATGCAGGGAAAGGTTATGAGTTGTGGAGGCGGTGGAAGCTGTGGTACTTGCATTGTGGAGTTATAAGTCTGTTGTTAGTAATCAGACATAATCCTAAATTGTTTTTTCTTTTCACTAGACATTGAAATATGAAATGCATTAACAGTTGGTAGGAGTATAGCGACCATTTTACACCAACCTTCATTAACTTGTGATACCTACATAACATATCTTTTCTTAGAGTTTTACAACTACAACACACTGTAACTACAACGAGAAAGAACATTAATATCTATATATTATGATATATATATATATCTATATATTATATAATTATACTAATTATTATTATAATAGATATATATTAATATATAAAAACATTCATCAAGTGTCCTTTTTCTTAGAGAAGTGGTAACAATGAGTTCGACTCCCCACAACTCCAAAACTTCAAGTCCGAGGATTTGCTCAAAGTTGTTCATAAATATCTCAATGGACCGAGAACTAGAAATTTTACATGGGAGATATCCACACTTTTCAGCTAGAAACTCTAGTAAGACAGTTCTATTAGCTTGTTAAGAATTTGACATACATTCAGGAAGTTCATTGTTTAACATAAATATATAAAACACTTTAATTAGATGTTAGAATTTTTTACGCCTTTTCTCTTACAAACATAGTGGATTAGGGCAAACCATTTTAATTGATGTTTAGAATAAAATTGGTCTGGTACATCACAATTTTGACATATCTGCTGAATGGTTTGGTAGTGAGCTTAGATAAGAGGTGGCTAAACTTGTTATTCTTACACAGATTAACTTCCCATATTTGTTCCCCAAATTTCATTTATTTCCTTGTGATACAGATTATACAGAAAGGGGGTCACTGAATGAGAGAACAATCCCAACTCAGGTCACCTAAAGAAGGTATGGGCTTCTTTTCTTTTACTTTTCTTTGCAACCCCTGCCACATTGTATTATGAGATGGTGAAAAACTCTTTGTTGTTGTGAATATAAATAGTGTACAGAGTTTCTCATTCAATTTTTATTATGGTGCATTCAGAAACTGAGTCCATGGTCATTGGCTTTCCAAACAATATTTTTGGGAAATAAGAAAAACACTGGGAAGGTAAATCTATTAAGCGAACAATTTATTATATTATGATTATGAAATGTTGTTGATTCTAAGAAACAATTGTAAATGAATCGTCATCATCATAAGCTTTCTTCGGTGTTCCCATAATATATACAGGTATGGTACAGGGGTTTCCTCAATGGAAGAAGTGCTAATAAATGAACTGTTGATACCGAGATTATAATTCTCTGGAGGGGTAAACTGTATAAATCACCTGCGCTGGGAAATACCTAAATAAGATTATTGATGATTAGTCGATATGAGTTTTCACCTGACTACAACGCGCAAGAATATTTTTTTTTAAGATACACGAGAATTGTACAGTTTTTAATCATAAAACCAAAAAGCATTTACAATCTACTAACTCTTAAACATTTTTTATTATTTATTCTTTCGTTTTACTTTTAACTTTTTCATTATCTTAGACGTGATCAATAGATAATGATTCCATTAACAGAGAATAAGATTTTTAAAAATTTATCTTTGAAAAATAATATAAACATTGAAATTCAGCATTTTCGAGTGTTTTCCCTTATACAAAGGTGTATACATATCCCAAAAAATCTTTATATCTTTTTTAAACATTGTGTACTTGATAAATTTACTAGAAACTCAATCCTGTTTTTTCTTTCATTAATAAATATAATACAATAAATTATTGAATTAATGATGTTTCAAGAGTCCTCTTATTGAAAGTCCTTCACTGCACGATACATTATTTAATCTCTCTCTCTCTCTCTCTCTCTTTGGGACGTGTGTGTGTGTGTTATAACTTCCTACGCGACACTCTTAGAATTTAGAATTTAACTTTATATTTCCTCTTCTTATTGATTTTCCTACCTCTATTTTGTTTTAACCTTTAAACTCGTTTTTCAACTCTTGTATCCCTCAAATTATTAATAGTTCCTTCAGTTGAGTCCTTCAACGAACTACTATACAACATTAGCAAATCATCACATTGTGTTATTCTTGTTCATGCAAATTTGATCTCCAATTTCTGTGGAACGTCGCCAATTTCCCTTGGAGGTCCCTTTCGATCTCACAAAAAAACAAATAAATAAATACAATTTCTTTTCGTTATTCCTTCCTCACATGTAACAAGAAAAAACCATTTCACTATTTAGTCGATTCTTAAGCAATTAATCACAATGATGAACAATTTTTGTGGTTTATACCATACTTCCTTTTTTGGGATTTTTCATTTTGTCATTACATGTCTTACCTGGTTTAGTGTTTGATTCATATCTTTTAAACTTTTAAATTTTTGTATGATTTTATCTTGAATTAATTTTTCTTTTGTGTTTGCAAACTTTTTACGCATTGTTATTAAGAGAATTGGAGCAGAACAACAAGTGGAGATACTGATTTTTACTGCAACTTGAATAAGGTACTTGGACTTTTTAATCTATTGAAAGTTGAACGTTGTTTGCATTAATCATATCTCCAAAATATTTATAGAAGTTTTAACCCCTGTGAAAAAGTTACATTCTTTGAAAAGCTAAAATCATTTGAAAACTCACAATAAATTGGAAAAGACAAGCTTCAATGTGGAAAATGGTTGCTATTTTTTATAACTTAAACAAAAATTAATGATTAAAATAATTTTGACTTGGGCTAAAACTTTTGAGTTTTAGTCTGCATCAAGATTATTTGAAATTATCAATAATTGGGATCCATGGTCTATATAATGTTTAAAAATTTTAGTATGAAATATAAAACATTTACTAAATTGGGGGGGGGGGGGGAGGGGGTGTTCCCCCGCCGCCGCTCCCCCCCCTTCTCCCTTTGTGGTCCCACAATATGCCGACATCCCCCTCTCTCACGCCCCCCCGCGTCTCTGACGCAGTGCTCTTGTCTCTTATCCCTCTCCGTCCCCTCTTTCGACTCATCCCACCTCCTTGCCCCAGTCACACATCCTTCCCCCACAACACCCACTTTACAACAAAGTCGTCACCTCTTTTCACCCGTCACAACCCTTCAATGTACCAAGAATTTTTTCTTTTAATGTATGGTTATATATTATACTAATATATGGATAAACTGAAACATGTTCTAAAATAGCTGTTTTGAGAGATGCAAAGAAGAATGAAAAACTTTGCAAATCGTCCTATACCCTCATGTGGTGAACTCTTCTATTTTAGAGCCAACAGATGTGTAAAAACATGTATTTTAGTCCTTTATTTTATAAAGTTTTCATTCGTCGATGATATGAATATATATATAATATACTATCTATATATCTATATCATATAATATTCCCACTTTTTGATCCCCATGAGATGGTGGCTTTCGTTTGAGGCAGGTTCACCATGTTTTTCTTATGAATTAATTCTCAAAATGATTTCTCATAGAGAGGGTCATGTATATCTCTTAGATTCCATAACTATGCTTGCCACATAGGATCTAACAAGTGAATTCACTTGGTTGCTAGGATATATGTTAGTGTTCTGTCTACCTTGGTCTAGAGTACATCTTCCTTGGGTGTAAAGGCTCTACAAACAACAATTCTAATGTTTATCATCCATTGTCCAGAATGTCCAGTTAAGTATATCGTTTCCTAGTAAAATGGACAACTGGGAAAGTAAATTTAAAGGAACCTAACTAGAAATAGCCTTAAAGAAGTACCTATGATATGGTGGCAATTACTAAACCATCTAGACATTGTCACAAGTAGTTCTCAAGAGAGTTCTAGGTAAGGTGGTCTAAATGTAATGTGCGATGTTTTATGGTTCACTTGACATACCTTTGTGTTGGTGTCTACATATGTGATTTATAGCTATTGGTGGCTTATTTAACTGATGATAGGGTTTTGCTTGATATTAATGATTTATCTTCACTTACTTTTGGGTGTACTGAAATAGAGTGTTCAGGCTTATGGTATCATAATGGTTTTAATAAGTAGTGTGAGGTTTATGGGCCTTCACATGTACTTGAACGAGTTATACTTAATTGGGGTCCGGAGTATGTCCTATAACTGAATTATGTAAAAGTGTATTGAAATAGAGGTGCAAGTTTATGTGTGAATTACTGTAACCAATATATTACATTGATTTAAGTGTCTATACTGTAATATGCTTCTATACACTGGTATGTTCTGGATTAATGTAGGTTGTATGTGCCTTATTTGTTGCCTAGATGATCCTTGCATCAAGTATCACTAAAGGGTTACTGGGCTTAATGAGTAAAAGAAAAGATAGCGTAATGTAAGTGTACACTAAAGTGCTTAATGTTCTATATTGATTGTATATAAAGTTTGGACTTTGAAATATGTAATGTACGTAATGAATGATATAAATCTATTTTATCAAGGTCTATAAATCTATAAATTTTCAACAAAAGGCATCATGTATGGATTTAAAGTACAATGCCTTTTAATCATTGTTTCCATACTTGGTGCCTTCTGTAATAACCTTATTCTCCTCTAACCATTTACAACAAAGTGTAGGTGTTTTGTATGCTGAAATGCATATGTATATGATTGAGGCGCTTGATATGTTGATTCCGCAATCTCAAGGAATGGAAGTCATCAATCCAGGATGTCCTAAGGTCTAGTTTACTGTAAACTTTTTAGTTTATATTTCCCTTAAATATGTTTTTAAGGGTTTTTGTCACAAAGTACACTTATGATGTTTGTCTAGATGGAAACAGAGAGTTAGGTCTAAATATGTATTATGACTTATGTTTTTTTTAGATACATATAAATGATTTTCTAGCAGAGATTTGCCTATGACATTTTGTTTAAATTTTCTGCTAATTTACTCAACCTTGCATGATGAATACTATGGCTTGAATAAGACCTCCGAGAGGTCAAAGTGCGCCCGTTACTTGTAGGGCCTGCTCCAAGGATGTTACAGAGATCGACCTATGACCTACATTAGTTTGATGATGATTATAAAGGTCTTAAAGACATTTTAAAAAGGGAATAGCTTATCACCGATTGCCCAGAGTGATGAGTGGTCCCTTCCCAAATAGGGAAGTTGCATCACAACGTACTCATGAGATTGAGAGTAATAATCATGTAGTCATAAAGAGGATCCCCAATAAACTCTTACTTTTAACATGACACCCCATAGGATACTAGCTAGTGGATTCACTTAGTTCTATGTTCATTATTTGGTACTAAACCTTAGCAAGTAGTCCACCTTTTCTTTGGAAGTAGGGTTCCATGAAACCAATTACAAAAAACACATTATCTCATGTGGTCCTAGTGTTTTAAGGCAAGATTGGTTCCCAAAAGGAAAAACTAAGTAATGAATAACTCTAACTAGGCATTACTTAGGTGTTTTAAGCTTAGTCTAGGTGGGGAATGAAGAACTCTACCCTATCATTGCACTAGTTAGCCCTTGAAGGGAATCTTAGTGGATTGTTCTAATTATGTATAAGCTTAATAAATGTAATTTCGATGTATTCAATGATCTTACCTGTTGATGGTAATCGTATAAATGTGTTGACTTCACTCTTGAATACATTTTGGTGTACATTGCTAAGTATGACTGCGAGTACTGTTAGAGATTGATATGTGAAGTTGGACATTGGTTATGTTGTGGTTAGGTTTTACTTGAATTTGGGTACAGGTTATGGGCCCTTGCCTTTCATTGCAACTAGTGGACTTAATGAGGGTTCATGAAGTTTTTTTGCTTTGCTAGGTTGTATGACTCTTATTCATTCTTGTTGAGGTATGCTTTGATTATTTAGTGTCTTGATTATATGTCAAGTATTGTCGGTAATGCAGGATTGCTTGATAGATTTTAGTATGGTTTTGGGGGTCTTGCGATGAACATGATCTTGACTTAGAATTGTCATTAATGAATTGTATTGTTCTTTAATGTGCATAAGTCTTTCAAATTAATAGCAATGTTTTTTAATGAAATTCATCCACCCTTTCTAGCATCATTTTAATGATGTGTGTGCATATAGTCCCGCATACTCGTGATGTAATCTGCTAACCCATTTTCCTTCTTTTTCCCCTCAACATTTTACGTTCCGTCAATTGAAAGGATTTGAGATGACTTTTGAAGGAAGAATTGGATTCTCACTCATCCAGGTTGGGAAGGTCCTCAACTTTTCCGAGGTGTAATGCCACTATCAGCCTTTTGAATGGGTTGTTTATGGTTTTAAGACCTTCTAGTTCTTTCTTTCCTTTTAAATTTTGAGTACTAAAGATTAGAGCCTATAAGTGTATTTTTTTTTTTACATTGATGTATGAGATATGCCCAATTTATACACACTTGTTTAGGATATTATGGAGATGAGAAACTCTTTTATCACTAATGTTAAGTATCTTATATATGTTATGTACAATACAATTAGAATACTATGTAATCTTCTTATACAAAGGGTCAATGTATACTCGATATGAAATAATATTTATGTTATGCGCAAGAGATTCTATGTAAACCCGAGATAGATATGAAAGTCTTAAATTTTCTACGTTTTAGACTATGAAGTAAGATACTCATCTAAGAGGCTAGTCTCGTGTTCCCCGAGACGACTACGTCGGTTACATCTAGGGGGTACCTCCGATGTGATAGTTATATTTTATGAAGATGTTTTTGAATTAATTTGTGTTTTTTTGAGAAATTTTTTTATGGCATTCTTGATTTAATTAGAATTGAACAAGCTTAGACTATAAAGAGAGACAATTTCTCGTCAACTTGATAGGTACTTGCACCTTTAATATATTCGAAGTTTTAAATTTTGTTTGTAGTAATCATAGTTCTCCAAAATGTTAGAATGTTTTGTGGGGCCGATACGGAATCATACAATCCTTCAAAGTTACAAATATTTGAAAAAACTCTTCAGTTATTTGAAAAAGAAAGTCACAATCCTTCAATGTGACAAGGTGTCCCCTACATTATAATATTTTTCATAATATAAATAATAAGATTGAATATTTTGTAGGAATTATTACGACTAATACTTGGATCATACTTATCCCACATATTTGAGATAAACAATAATTGACTCAATGTTTTCCAGAAAAAACGTGTTTAAAAAAAATATAGTATGAAAAATCTAAATTATGTACTAAATTGGGGGCTGATAAACAAGAAGATTAGAAGCTAAATTTGTGGGTTTAACTAATGTGAGAGCCATCCCCTATATATATATAGCCACAAAGGAAGTATGAACAACGTCTTTATTGTGGCCTTACATACACGTTACCAGCTTTTTTGAATAGTAACCTCTTTTGAAAAGTCCCAATCTTTCAGAAAAGTTAAAACTTCATGGAAAACTAATAATCCATTGCATGTCGCAAACCTTTAATATAAAGGGCTTTATTCAATGTATTTTTTATACATAATATATGTTAATATAGAATATCTTTTAAACTTAGGTGTTTCAAGAGAAGAGGAAGAAGAATGGAAAACGTAAAAAACTCTCCAATTTAAACATATGAGGGGAACTCTTGCAATTCCAAGTTGAAATTTTTTTTTTATATTTCTTCTTATTACGTAGTTCAGATTTGTTTCATCTAAAAAAATGCGTGTGAGCTTTGCCAAAATGGGTAACTACAAGGACCAGAACTATGGCAACAAAACAATCGGGGTGGGCCCTTAATTTTTCTCCTCAAAAACAGGAATGTGGTCTTTCAGGTAAGTTGGGAGGTAATCTGTCCACACAATCATATTTAAGGAATATGATGTAAAAATGATTAGAAGTTCGATACTATGATGAGATGTGCCAGGAGATGCCGGAATTAGTTTGGTATGCTTATTGGTCAATGGTTTTGATGCCCTCTACAGTGTCAATAAAAGGCCAATCTTTTGAGCAGACCGACTCAATTTTTTCTACTATAATAAAAACTACTCCACCCTGACACTCTTCCAATCAACACCCATCAGAATCGAAATGATAGGTCATTGTATGCCAATCAGTACTCGTGGGTAAGAAAAACATTGAATCCACCTATGCTGTCTGGAGTGGATACTGCAACTAGTAAGATGGACGATTGGTTGAGGTGAACTGGAGATTCTGCGAATGGAAAACAACGGGGGTGAAAGCCGGTGGTCACTGAGAAATTTGTTCCCATACCTAGGCCCTCCCTCCATCTCCTTCCGCATAGGTTTAGTGCCTAAGACAGACACGCAATCCATAGGTTTATTACGCGCTGAAGAATCTTTCCATCAAGTTTCGTTCTAAAGCTTTGAGCAAATACATGAGTTTGCAAACCAAAATTTATGAAGGACATGGTGAGAGAAGAGATCTCTGAGTTTCGGAAGGATGATGATAGGTTTACATATTATATGCAATGCTACAAGTCTTTTTTATTATGCAGAAGAATGAGGATCCCTGGTGCCTTCCTATCCCTGTAACCATGGCTTACGCACCTTTTCTAAGAACATGTCTTACCTTGATGCTGCATAAATCTTTATGCCGGTTGTCCCTTGCAAAACGTTGGGATCTGAGATCCAAAATCAACTAATGATGCGTTTGCTTATGGCTAATAGAACTTTGAGGGCCCATTGGTGTCTCATGAATGTTTTAGTGAAAGTGGCAACATTCTTCGGATATTACTATTTTATGTGTGAGGTTGACTTTAAGTTCCCATCATTATTTGGATACCGTTTCTTGTCATTGGAGAGGTTGGTTGATATGGAGAAAACGGAGATATGTATCAAACTCATCAATAGAAAAAGCACTTTCAAAACTATGTAGGTCCATGAAGAGAGTGGTGAGGTCCAATCTATATCATTATAACATATTACAACTGAAGTGGGTTTTATGAGGTGTATATGGAAGAGAACTTGGTGGTTGAGGTCACTAGCACTGTTTTGAAGAAATTAGTATAATGATAATATTAAAGACGATGATGAAATTAGTCTGCTACAATGGATAGGTGGGTGTATATCGATCGAAATCCAAAGCTGGAGTTGGAGATACTATTAAAATTGGTGAGTGCCTACCTTCCAAACCTTCTATGAAAAAACACCTATATTATTAGAGCTGAAGACTCTACTACCACATTTGAGGTATGTAATGCTTGGAGAAATATAATACCTTGTTATGGCATATTTGAATGGAATGGGATATAAGTAGAGTGCTTGGCTAGGGTGTTTTGAACATATTCATGAAGCTATTGCGTGACTATTGAGCACATTCTTGGGATCACCTCTTTGTTTTTGTTCTTAGAAAAATTCAACACATGTCCAGATCAACAAGCCTAGTATCAAGCAACCAGAGAACACACTACATCTGCATATGCAATAGGTAATTAAAAATGACATCATCAAGTGGTTGATGCTAGAGTTATTTATTGCTTTGTAGATATTGTTTTGGTGTGTCATTTTTTAAGTTTTTGTGGCTATGAAGGGACGTATTTAACTCGGAAGGTGAGAGAGAAAGGGACGAAACTTTTACATAGTGAGAGAAATGATCTTGTGTTCGATACACACCCCGTGACTTGGATGAAGAGGCATGTTTGGGACAACCGGATGTTGACGCTTGGACAAAGAGACCATTTTTCCGATGCAATTCCTGGTCCATATGTTGGATAGACTTGTGGTAGGGTTGTATTGTCTTTCGTTCATGGTTTATTCGGTTTCAAAAAATATCTTAGCTCTGAATACCAAGAAGACCACATCACTTGCCTCTGTGTGGACCTTTTCCTTCAACAAACGGCATTGGGGCGCAGCGGCAGACCAGAAAAAACATACCAGAACCGAAAGGACAAAGATCAAGGGCAGAACCGACACTCAACATACGCAGAAAAATCCCGACATCTAAACCACCTTCGTGTGAGCGCATCAAAGAAAAAGAAGATATAAAACGAAAGAGAAAAAAAGAACACAAAAGAGAGAAAGGCAAAAGACGGTGAAGATAGGAGAAGTAGATAGAGAAGCACAAGGAAACAGAAAAAAGGGAAACACAAGGGAAAGCAGGGAGGAAAATAGAAAGAAGGGAGGAAAGGAATAAAAAGGGACTAGAAGCAAAAAAGTAAAGAGACTTTGGGTGAGTGGAGGGGGAAATGGAAAAGCGGAAAAAGGAATGAACTGAAAAAAGAGGAAACCAATAGATATGCGAATGAGGGAGTAGACAAGTAGAGTAAAGTTTGAAAAAGGAAGGCGGAAGGAAAAAAGGCACGTATAAAAAATGCAACATAAGAGAGCACAAGGTCGTTGATGGCGGAGCCTGGGAAATGGGAAAAACGACAATGGGAGATCAGGTGAAGAAGCGGACCGATTGTTAATTTTCAGCGACCCATTCAAGCGTTGTATCCTGTCAATTTTCCTCTAGATATAGTGGGAGACAACTTATTTGAGATTTTCATGGATTTTTCTCATGGTAGCTAACCTTCGATCATAGAAGTGGACATTTGGCGAGGTACTGAAAGGTGTGAAGAATGTAATTTGGTAGCTAAATTGGAGGAATTTTTACTTTCAGGTAAACATAAGGTATAACGTGTGGAACATTTGAATCTCGGTGAAAGACCTATTGGGTATGCCATAGAAACTAAATTTGAGTAAAAAAAAATCTTCCCCCACCTATATCCTTATACTTGAGATGTTTTCCTTGGACATGCTTGGATTTTATAAGAGGTTCATAAAGGTTTTCACCAAAATTGCACTCCTTTGTGCAACGAAAAAACAAAAACTTCTTGAAGGAGAGTAAAGTTTGACTTTAATGAGTCTTGTCTGAGATCACTTGAGAGTTAAAGAAGAATCTAGTATCTCACCCATCACTATTAACAACCAGATTGGGGGGACCAATTTTAGGTCATAATGTGATGCCGTGGGGGTTAGAACTGATGTGTGTTTTCGGAAAGCACGAAAGTACTTCACCGTTTAATTATGCATGAAATTCCTAAATACATCTAGTATTGCCTAACTAGGGAGCACTCCCTTGACTTTAAACGACTTCTTTTTTCCTCGAAGAGGCCTTAGAACGAGCCCTTAGCATACTTCATTCCATCTATCGATAGAACCAAAACTATGAACAAATTACACAATAATACATTTAAATTCACTTATCTTCTCATATATCGTAAAAATAAGGTCTTGATTGTGCTCACACAACCCATTTGGGACATATCCCTTACAACACTTACAATATTTCTCATAGAGAGAATTACAATAAAGTCTTCCAAAGACGAACCTGAAACTAGAGTTTAGCTGCTTCTCTCGGACATGAAGGATTCCACCCCACTTGGTATGATCAATCCATGTGCTTCAAGCAGGAGTTAATATCTTCAATGTCCGAACCACACTTTCTGTAGAAAATAAAAGTGAATATGGGTTATACAAACACATGTAACTAGTGGTGGAAACATATCCAGTACCATCATTTAAAATATCCCAAAGGAGATTTAGTTTATAAGCATTCTAAGTAATTTAAAATCTTTCATGAACATTCACACGAACAAAGCCCAATCCAGAACATAAAAAGAAATAAGTCAGTCTCCTATTAACATGATCAAAAGCAACATCAACAATAATGCTATAAACCACATTTGATCAATCATTAACAAGACCCTACTCTATCAAAATTTAAAGTCAACTAGTGAAATGTCTTGTGAAGCCATATACCCTCACATAAACCAAGTAAACTAGCAGAGACCACAGCATTGCCTTTACATCATATAAATCATAAGGAATGTTAGCCAAAAAACTTTATAGCAACTTCTACCACATCATGGATATCAAATTAAGCCACATCATATGAGACCAACATTATATAGAATCAACATAATGCATTCCATTCATAACATATATACATAAGGGAATCTCACCGCTAGGATCCCCTCAAGGTCACTTGTTGCAAACGTAATAGGTAAAGTCCTATACCATACCTACACTAAGAACATCACCCCTCAAGTCATCCTATTTATTATAACTATTTTTAATTTCATTCATTAAATTTTACTTTCAGGAAAGTTCACAGATTCACATTAGACCCACGTGAGCTAAAGATGGATTCGTGCCGAACCCCTCGCACAAAAGGAGGGCATCTTCCTTTCCATGGTAGCATATACATCAGAATAACTTCTAGCTTTCTAACTTTAAACCACAAGTATTTTTCTTAGGGCACATAGTTAAGAACTAGGAGATTGTTACTATAAACTTTCTTTATATAATTTCCGCAGTTGTAGTTCCACCGCACGATACTTTTTGGTGAACCTACCTTCCTATTTGGAAGGAATCCTATCATTGTCTATTTTTTCTTGGTTCTAAGCTTAAAATTCCTATTCAAAGCATCTCTAAGTCTTACTTAGCAATTAGTTTATAATGTAGGTCTTATGAAAACTAACTACTTGTATACATATCATAACTCCTAGTTTCTAGGATGGAAAAGGGAACTTTTGTTATATCATCCACCCACATTATGTCAGAACATTACACCATAACATAATAAAAGTTTGCACAAGAAATCACTTCCGATCCCTTAAAATCATACACCTATCTCACATCGACACTCATCATCATAATATCCTAATCCATACATTTTTAACTTCATCATTATACTTAATTAAACAACATTACAAAGGATAGACCAACATTAATAGCAATAGAGTATTCCTGAATCGTTGGAATATTCCTTACCAATGGCTTCCAAGATCTCATCCCAGGAATCCCCCCCCCCCCCCTTAACATAGAATTTACCCAAAATTCAATGATCATCAAGCAAATTATAGTAAATTAGTAAGAATTCCCAATTCCAATATATTTTCCTATCATAATCAAGCTAATTACAAGTAGGTTAATAAGAAAAATTGTTTTTCATATGTCTTCATATACCATTTTGGTAAATCCTAAAGTGTACATTAATGATCTAATACAATAGATTAAATCGCCACTAATAATTGGGGAATTAAGACTAATAATCAAGTAAGAAAGTAGACCCACAAATTGGACGAAATTAGGATTTTCGAAACATTTAAATACAAATTTCGAAGAACTTATTGGGGAATAGGAGTCCCAAAGAAGGAATATCCTCCATACCCTACACAAATCCTTTGTGATTTTAGAGAGAAACCGTTGACGGAAAGCCCTAGAGAAAGCTTGGTGTTTCTTATTCTGGGGATTTGGAGTAGTGCGAGAAACTAGAAGAGAATTAGGTGATTTTGATTTCAATTAATGTATAAGATTGAGTGGGATAAATGACTTAAAACTGACCTCACTCAATATATAGTCCCTCCTATAAATTACCTAAAAGGGCCTCCAACTTAATTATCCTTTTTGTGAAGTCAACTTGACTTATAGGCGCGACCAAATCGGGGCCCTGGCTGGAGCGTTGGCAAAGGATACCTCCACAATCTATTATTTCTGGAATCACGTTGATGGCAAGTAATTTCATGAAAGCCCCTCGTTGTGAGGAAAATTTATCCTTTTGAGTTGACTGGGTGACCACACATGCACCCGCAAATAGGGGATTTTTCCCAAGCTTCCTTGGCAACCTCTTGCGAATTTTGGGCCCTACTTTAAGGACCCATAAGGGTTGTTCTCCTTGGGGTTTTAAACTTTGTTTTTTTAACCCTATAAACATTTACTTACCTATCTAAGGTATTTTTTACAATTATAGATTCATACTACACTCCCAACATTCACAAAATGAAGGACATTTTACTATTCAATTTTGCTAGTTTTCGAGATTGGATAGCCGTTCCTTGCATTCGCAGATCTAATACTTTCTAAATCAAGTTTTATTACCTTAGTCTAAGGCTCTGTAAACATTATTTATCAAACATTATTTAAAAAAGGGTAAGCTCTATAATAGGTCATTGGTTTTCCGAGGTACATAAGAAATAGAAGAATTTTAAAAACGTGACCAAGTAAGTTCTTCTTTGCTTTGGTTTTTTTCATTTGAAAAATTTTTTGATCTTACATTGCTTGGTAATACTGTAGTTATAGTGCATACTGAACATTGGCATATTGAGGTAATTCGTGGTCTAGAATGATTCAAAACATACAAATTATTAATGGTGATTGTTTGTTGTACAGCATTTGATTTTGTGTTGAAACGATCAAGGGGAAAAAGTATCATGGTTTACCAACTCACTTATCTAGATTGGAGGATGACTATTGATCGACCTTGGGGATAAGTCTGAAATTAATAATAGTCCTTCAAGATGAAACATGTATTTCGCGACCGCACAATATTGGTTCCTTTGTTCGTTGACTTAGCTATTAATTTTAGCAAATGATTTTGGTGCCTCAGTGATTTGTCTTTCACCAAAACAAGAAGTTTTTGCATGACTGTGAAGAAGTTTTTCTTTCTTGGGGATGAGCCTTAACTTATATCATAATTATGTGATTGGATTTATTCGTTGTTGTGTGCCCGGGGGTGAAGATGTTTAAGTGTACTTGAAAGTGCATTCATAGCCCGTTGGTGGCACCATAGTGGGGTATTCCGACTGCGCATAGAGATCTTGTCAGTGTGGATAACTGGACTACATCCACCAAGATGATTATGACTTTTCCAAGTCTTGCACCGTTGCCAAACGATTGTGGAATTTCAAAGAGGCAATAGCTTTCCTATGATCCAATATTGTGATTGAGTAGTTTGATATATGGTCCATCGATTTTATTGTGCCATTGGTGCGAGTTCACATGGGATGAAGAATATTCTGGTTGCTTTTGTTATTTTATCTAAATGGGTGTAGGCATTTTGCCACTCTCTACCAATCACGGAAAAATGACACCTCATTCTTGAAAAAGTTTTTAATCCATTTCTGGGCAGTTTTTTTTGGTACCCCACCCAAGGGCGATAAATCAGTGATGGAGTTCCCACTTTATATCCGGGGGCACCCCCTTGAAGAAACATGGCGTCTTAACCTCATCGGAGGTCTTGTACAAGCCCATAGTTTTATCATTCATCGCAGTGACATAGCAAATTTAGCGGGAAATTTAAACACTTTTATCGCACATCATGGAATAGAAACATTACTTCTTATATATAAAAACATAGTCTAATCTATTTTATAACCATAAGTATAATTTTCCATCTTAGACTCACAACTTTGGAGTACTTAGGACATGAACGTATGACATAAACTACGTACCATATTTAAGAGTTTACTACAGTAAACAATACCAATGGAATCCTTGGACTTAAGGATTCCCTTTCGTTGAATCTTGGGAATACATATAATCTCCCAAACCTTCAAGACATCCTTTAAAGAAAATTCATAACCTATATTGAATATAAAAGTAGAGAAGAATGGTATTAGTACAAGATGGCACTGAGTCTGACAACCATGCGAACATATGCATTCAAAATGGACATTTTCTGAAATCATGCTTCTTTGCATTTTTTTTGAGTAATCTTAATAATATCCCTTATTCATTAATCATTTACAGCTTCACATACTTCATATAACATAATTCACAGCCAAACATTTTAATAAGATCACTTATAGAATTCGTTACAATTTACGTCCACATTACAGGGAACTCGTGAGCTATCTTCCCTTTTATTCATTAACCGCCCGATAACCTCTAGTGATAATTGGGGGCAATGCATCACCATTAAAGCCACAATGGCTACATACATATCATCTACACCGACCACAATCATACTCATAGAATTATAATAAAACTTAAACATATTTTAGCCCATACCATAGGACAATTACAGTAGATCATCTAAACTTGCTTACCACACTTTTACTTATTTCATATTCCTACTTATAAGACCTTTTTCATGACCCCAATCTTTTATACTAGTGCAATAACATATGGATGCCCCTAAATACACCCATACATTTTAGGGAACACTTATATGAGACCACAAACTTAACATTTAAATTCACACATCAACAAGTAAGTGAAGTAGGGCAAACGTCATTCATGTAAATACCGACTTCTCATGTAGTCATTTATACCAACATAGTGCAATATAAGGATAAGATCACACCTCTTATTGATTCGTACCCTGCACATTTTCATAACAAGTAACCATACACATAGGGATGCATATGGACATAAACAAATCATCATACATATTAAGGTAACCTTCCTAGGACTTCTAAGGAGATACTGTTCATTTTCACAGATTGGTTCTTACTTCCACCTATCCTAAGGTAACTCACCTTATGTTCCTCCTAGTTAGGATCTTACTATCATACTTCTATTGTCCATTTTACTTTAGGGAAACTATAGCCTTAACCGACAATAAGATCATGCATGCGTGCCTTAAACATGGAATTTTGGGGGGGGGGGGGGGTGTTTTGTAGAGCCGTCCACTAATGTAAGGTTTTCCTACTAGACAAGGTAAGAACATTAAGATAATTATCCTAGATCATAAGTGAATTCACTCTTCTCGATCCTATGTTGTAAGACCCCGAAATGACTTTACGTGGAAATAGTGATTAACATGTTGGTCCTTTAAATTCTAATGATACATAATAGGTATAATATATGGTAGGCAGTAGCTAAAGTAATTAAAGTGCATTGAAAGTCCCACGTCAAGAGATGACCAAGACGTTTCGATGACTAAGTCACCTGGTGCCTGATATGTGATTCTATATGTGTATGTTGTGATTATGAGGTTTTAATGTCCTTAAATAGTTTTTTAGCATATATAGTCAGTGTGTCGAGTTTCGTGGATGTTGGAGGTTAAACGTCCATGACATTTTAAAGATGTCCCTTGAAATGACCCTTGAGTGTCTAGGCATGTTTTGTCGGTTTTAACATGTTCGTTTTGGTCCAAATTATCTGAGAGGTGATCCATCATATAAAATCAAGTTTGGGATTGAAACGTCCCGGCAAAAAGCCCCATGGACGAACCAAGGGTCCTTGAAGGAAGGACCCCTTTGATTGGCCAAAACTGCCAAACAGGCAGTTTTCACCTACGGATGGAAATCGACGGCCAGTTGGCCTGGGTCGATGCCCCGTAAGTTGGTGGGGTCCCAATTGTGTAAACTTATACTAGGAAGACAAATTTCAATTTTCCAGGCTTTCTTACCCAATCGCCGGTGGACTGCACGGTCCCCGTAATGGACAGATGCTCCATCGATGGGATACGTCATTCTGTGAGCCTGTGCCTGCGTGCCGTTCACTGTTAAGCTGTAAGGGGTGATGTTGTAAATTTCCACCCACTTCAAAATAAGATATTGGAGGTTCCTTAGGGTTTTTGTATATTTTAAAAACAGTTATATTAGATGGTTAACACTTAGATATTTCATTAAGTTCAAAATCAAAAACCCCAAATGCCCTTAAGACTCTCAAAACTCATTGAAGTCCAAAATCAACAGGAAGAGCCTTGGTGGGACGTTTTTGAGTGATATTCTGCATCAAATGAATAATTATCTTCATCAGACATGGGATAATAAATATTACTCCCTTAAAATCGTTTTCAAAAAACATCATTCCATCACGGAGCCCAATCCTCAGATGTTTTCTAAAGTTTTTAAAAGTTTAGATTGTCAATTTCATGATTCTACCATGGTTATTGGGGGGCAATGATTTCCCATCATTGAGTAATGACTTTAATTGATAATTTTATTTATTAGTTTAACCTTAATTACCTATGGACCTACATGAATCTGACGAATCCTAGCCGTTTGCCTCAAGTTGTGGGTTCCATGATATTGATCTAATGTTTGGAATGAATTCTTATGAAGTTTAAAGGGTTGTCTATTTCCTTTCAGGTTATAATTTTAGTAAATTTATCTCTAGGTTTGTATTATAACTGATGATTTACATTGAATTTTATTACCTGTTCATTGATTATTGTAGTAATTTCTGTTTAATTTGTTGGTTATAGCCTTGGGTAAGGGTCTTTTATTATTGCAATTGAGTAGTTCTGACTTTGATTGAAAGTGTTGAGGAAATGAGGTGGGAGCTGCCCTGACCTACTTTAATTATTTTGGGATGTTCTTTATACTTCAATTAAATGGTTTTGTGATGGTATGTGTCCACTTATGGTGGCACGTGTTTTATTTCGTTACTTTGCAATTGTGTGCCTTATCAGGCGTTACTTTATGTACATATGCTAATCTTAGCCTCTGGCAACGACTTGAATTATATGACTATTTTGTTTAGATTTATTAATGTGAAGCACAATGACAATTATCTGTCGACATTGGTAGGTCCATATATGTATTGTTTGTTTCATGTTGTCTTAGGTGACCATGTTAGACTATGCGTTTGACATTATGCGTAATAGTTTAGGGTTAAGTCTTGGATTTCCTACGGGTCTATATGAGTTCTAAGTTTGATTACATTAATGATGTTATATAAATATATAGGCATACTTGAGATGCCAGGGTTTTTTATATGTGCTCTTGAATTACTTGCATTTAGGTAAAAGTGATGTTGAGGTGTCCTGTGTCCTTGGTTGACTTATGCCGCCCCTTGCTTGATGTATATATGATTATATATGTGATGTCTTGAATAAGGTTGTTTTTGAATTCTTAGTATTGAATGTATGAATGACTGTGACCTTAAATGAACTTGAGAGACGTCCTTTTATGTGAAAAACCTTGTACTTATGTGTAATGTTTAAGATTGTTGAAGTCGTAACGTCGTAATTGGGTAATCCTTCAAAGCAAAGGAATGACATAGACCTAGTTAATTTTGGAAACGACATCATATTAATCCTTATGAAAGTCATGGGGGGATGAGCTTCTTGTCCTCCTTGATGAGGTAGCCCTAGTGGACCTTTTTTTGGTAAGGGTCAAATGTGATTGGGTAGAACTTAATATGAAAACCTTTTATGTTACTCTAATGTGTCAATTACTCTAGAGAAATCAGGCTAGTAATTGAGTGAGTATGGTACTGGGGAGTAATTCTACTTAAAGAGTAAAGACTAAATACAAGTCATGTCCTTCATATTCCTTACGCCATGTGGCCTACATGGGAATTGTCCTATTTTCTATAACTAACCCCTTTGGCAGTAGAGACACTTCATCGGAGTAGGATGAACTCCGGATTCCCATGTTTTTGCTATCATGGTCTATGCAGGTTATTTTCTATTCTCCTTATATGGAATACCTATTTAGCATTAGAGAAGTTTATGAGGTTTAAGGTGGTTGTTATGTGATGAATGCTTCTAGACATTGCACAATAGACTTTGAAGGTGTAGCTGGAGTTTTTGTTTCCTAGGTCTTGTTCCAAGGCATTAACTTTACCGTCTTTTATTGTGATTGTCTGCCGTCAAAATGACCTAATGACTATGACTTAGTTAAGGAAAGTATTTGAATGAATAAGTATCTAATCTAAAGTGAATTGAGGATTCCCTTAAGCTAAAATGGAAGAGGGAATAATAGAATATCTCTTGATGGCTTATCTTGGAAGAATTTAAGGATGACTTGTTGGGAAGGGTTATGGGTTGTGGAACACGATCTAAGCCTTAGGTAGTCTTAAGGACTATTTATGTAAATCCTTGAAGAGGTTCAATCATGAACGTTATTTTCTTGATTTACTTATATAGGTCTTTTGACTCCTTTGGAAAGAAGAAATGTCATATCATCTATGAGTTGGTGTGATAAGTGGAATGATTCTTTCTAGGTATTCTATGGATCTCTAATGTGTGTGTAAGGATTGTTGGGAATGGGCGGTCGCTTCACCATCTCACTCATGTGATATATATGAGTCACACTTTGGTAAGAATCTTAACCCGTGATGTTTAATGATGCTTTTGTAGTGTGTAGGTGTACTCATTTAAGTAATCTTAGGGTAGTTTTAGTCACATCTAATCGAGAGGTATTGGAGGGTCGCTCTTTGGTGTGACTTAAGTGATCATAGGAGAGATTTAGTGAGAAAGACTTGCTAAAAATGCGTCTAAAGTGAAGAATAAGTAACTTTTCTATATAGTGAAGTAAGTCCTTTAACAGTGAAATTGGACTTTTTTTTGTAAGTGGGTCAAAAATATGATTTTTTGGTTTGAATTATACTTAAGTGTTTTCTAAGGTTTGCTAATTTGTTTCTTATGAATTTATAATATGATTTTCTAACACTAAAGATGCATATTTCCAATAAAAGTCCGTTTTTCATATTTTTATTGCATAGTGGGCCCTACTTAGTTACGGTGGTGTAACTAATCACATGCTTTTTAAATCTTATTTTAATATAGTTCTTCGCAGATGAGAATCTTTTGGAAAGCGAAGACTTGGACCGTGAGCCATCGTTCCAGATATGTTGAAGTATGTTCTCATTTGACTCGAGGGCATATATGTGTTTTATGTTTTCCATTTGAATTATTCTTGTGGTCTTAAGAAGTGGTGAGATTGCGAGTTTAGTAATCGTTCCCTCTTGCTTTATATGAAAAAGAATTTTTAAACACATATTATGTTTTGTGAAGTTTTTAACTCCCTGTCACTACTTTTTCACTGTGTTTATGCATAAAGTGATTGAATGGGCTTGTATAAAAACCTTCGAGAGGTTGAGTACGCCGGTTTACAATCCAGATTGTACCCTAACTTCTAAGTTGTGTGGTCTTGGGATGCTGACAAGCTTTGGTATCAAGCATAAGGTTTGTAAGTAGTAGTAGGAATGAAAAGTCCATAGGTCCACGTCTAGTAGAGTCTGATGATCGTTCTGAGTCCCCGTGACACATCTATGGGAAGAGAGGTTGGAGGACGTAGAGTTTCCCTTCTTTCTACTCTTTTGTCGTTTGGTAGAGTAAATTTATGATTATCCTTCTTAATTTGTTTTCCCCTTGTTTTTCCTAGGGGTATGAATACTAGAAGCATGGTCCCGCTAGAAGTTTTTAAGATGAAAGGATGAATGCGTATATCCTCCTAAAGTTTTGAGCAAGTTCCTCAGATGGGAAAGGTGTCAAGGTGCTTCTAGTTTCCTCCCCAAGATGATGATATTCCTATGTGGAAGGAGGGGATGAGGTGCATGTAGTTCATCGGATTTTTATGATCAGAGAATAGAGAGGCTTTTGGTTGCTTTTAGCTCAGCTGTTATTACTCAAGTGAATTTGAGTATGGTGCCTACTACCTCTCAAACTTACTTCTCAAATAAGGAAAGTTAAAGCGGTGTCCCGTATCAGTTAAAGAACCCCAACTAATGAGGGTTGGGATCTTTCCTCCACGAGGAAAATAGTTCAGAGGTAATTTCCAATCTATTATTACTATTATTAAGTCATTATATTCCTTACAAAACAAAGAAAATAAAAAAGGGTTTTAATTATAAATGAATAATCAAACTAACTAAAATTAAAGGTAACAACTAAACAGATTCAAATGTTTGGGTTTAAAAATCATTAATAAAAAGTAACCTAGGGTTTAGTGTTCCCCACTAGATCTAATTTGTAATTCTAACTATAAAATTCATTCCATAATCTTGCTTCAAAATGATAAGTTATATATTTCTGAATCCTTGGTCCGCATCTAAATAAAAATTTCACTCCCACAAGCTTGTGTCCGGCTAATTGTGTTTGCTATACTAAACCCTTCCCTTTACTCTATTTAAGCATGTATTCGATATTAGACTAAAGTTTATTCCTCGTACCAATTATTCTAGCCTATTTAGATAGTCCTACACTAATCTATGTGATCATTCTTTTTTCCTATTATCTACCTCCTTGGTCGAAAAGTTAGTCATTAAGGCGAGTTCTAAACGTTGGCCTGATGCCTTAAGAAGACTTTAACGAACGAATTAATCAATCATTCACGAAACTATTCTAGAACTTGTTATTTAGTTAGGTTTACCTCATGATTCGCCTATGGTATCCCAACAACCCTAGTTATGAAGTTTAGTTCCCTAGTCATAATCAAAATTCATATATATAAAAAATCATGAAAGGAAAGGAAAGATTATAAGAATTCCAATGCACTTACTCTCTGATAAAAAATAAATCAAGAAATTTACTTGATTAATCGCAAATATACCAACATCAACTCCAGAGAAAGTGGTAACATCCAAGTCTAATATCCCAAATACTCTACCAACAAAAATTCTAAAATAAAAGTGTTACCCCACAAAGAGTCCCCCCACCCGACCAAAATGAAGGTTTTTCTTTCTAATTAATTTTTGTAAAAAAAAACCTAAAAAAAGAAGGATTATAATTGCTGAAATCTATCAAAATGGGGCTGGGCAAATCGACGGACCTCGTGGTCACGACCGGGCCGTCGTGGCATGGACAGTCTTGTCATTGTCCCGACTGCCGTCAGGGCCTCCGTCATCTACCCTTTTTACAAATCCTTGTACCGTGCTTTCGTGTTACTATCCTTGTTACTGCTGTCTCTCTTCATTACCCTCGAGACTATATGACGAACCGTTTCAAGAATGACGATTTGTCAGGGTCTCCGTTCCATCACCTTAAACTTCTTGGAATTGAGTATTGGACTCCTTCTCGTGGGATCGGTCCAACGACGAATCAGCCAGGACGGACTTCAATGGCTACGACTGTCCCGTCATAACACTTTAGTAACACCTAAGCTTGTCAGGACTTCACCATCATCCTTCCGCAGCTTTCCCTAAAATGCCATCTACGGCCATCACAAGCATTCACGGACCCGTCATAACCACAGTGGTGGGTAACTTTTCCCTGCATTTCTTGCTCAAAAAACTTCACGTTCATCTTTAATAGATTTTTCTTTGAAAAATAAAAGGAAACTTACATAAAATCAATAAAAAAAGGCTTAATGGGCAACCCTAAAACTTAGGCAAAAGCATTACAAATAGCCTTTGAAACCATGATATATCGACACCTCCACTTAAATTTCATTGTTATGTCCATAAGCGAACGCACTATGACTCACTCCAAACAAATCTTTTACAATAGTTCCATGTTTTAGCTTTCGCTATCAATTGGGCTATCATCCCGATCAGTCTCATCATGTTTATTAGATGCTGTTTATCACTATTGACTTGAATTATTGGGATCATAACCATGACACAGACTCCCCATGGCACTGACCCCTATCCTCTTCAATTTCTTTCCCGACGGAGCTAACATTTTCGGTATTGCAAACTAGTGGCCTCACTTCAAAACAACAATCCTTATTTTTTCCACACAATGATTGCTGTTTGAGTATAAGGATTACTTTTTCAACACTTGCTCCTCTCAGAGACAAATCACACTCATATATATATACATCTTGCCTATAAAGCTTGCCATTATTTTCATTCACTGCTTGAAGTTAGCCTATATCAATCTTAATGATCACGATAGGACCTTTCTTAGCTTGTAACTATAGGCCTGGGTCGGTGGGATATATTTTAATGATACCTTTAAGTGACTTTTTGCCCCCTTTACATATCGTCTAAACATACCACTTTTATCATTTTATTTGCGCCCAATTTCTCATATGCTTTCAACAATCTTGCTATTTTCCTGTTCTGTCTTCATTTATGTAAGTGAACTCTCTTCCTTTTCTTGCTTGTATTTATTGTATTTTTTTTAATTTTTTTTTTAACTTTGTCTTTCAACAGGTTTCTTGAGTCCTTTTCTTTTTTTCTATTCTTTGATTCTATCAACCCCAACTTTTTTCCAAGAGCCTTCGTCATAATAGCCCACCTCAACTTATGGCTTTTGCCATGAGTCCAAGTACCCAATACCCACGTTGGGTCAGGGCCATAAAAAGGTTGTTTACTGCATACCACCCTCAACTATGATTTTGGCATAAGCTGAGGTGGAACCCAACATGTCCAAGGAGACCATGGGGGGACAACACATTATTCACAAAATATCAGTTTTGAGTGAAAAAGAAAGGTTCTAAGTGTAAGCTCAAATCATTTGGGATCAAAAAGGTTATTTCATTTGTTTTTTTATGCTAAAATGGGCTATAATTGAACAAGGGCTATGATCTTTTCCTAATTTGTCTATTAACCACTTACTTTTACCAGGACAAACCACCATCACTAGTGTCCTCAAGCAGCTTTTGGCTGAGAGGGCCTCAGACTAAGGCCCCCTAGCCTCTATGAATCATATCATGTCCGCTTTAAGACTCTCGAATGCATCCTGAAGGGTATCGATCCGTCGACCTGAAGAACTGGCAAGGGCTTAGCACCCGGAACTCAAAGCGTTCCCTGCTGATGAACCTCAGCGATCCTCCGCTCTTTTTGCTGGAAACTTTTCCGCTCCAAGCGCTTTTCTCCCTAAGCAATAGACCTCTGCATCCAAGGCAATGATGTGTTGTAGAAGTGTAGCCATCTGTGCCTCTAGTTTTTTGACCCCTACTAGAGGACCATAGCGGTGGAAAGGGGGCTGAGCCAGACGAGCTCGGGGTAAGTTCCTTCAACCCGCGATAGACTCGACCAGGGTAGTGTCACATTGGGTTCAGAAAGCTGCCTGCTTAGCCGTAGCCAGCATGTGCTACTTATCATTCCAATTTTCCTTCCACCAGTGGAGGCAACTCTTGATGGGGCCCTCTCCGTGGAGCCACTCATTTGCCTCATCTCTGATGCGGACGATATCAACAGTGCCACAGAGTCTTGAGCTGAATCCAATGTTTCTAGATGTCCACAACGCAACCTGCGGACCTACCATAGTTACAAATACTCATGCCTGAAAAGGGTACTAGTTTGACCTTGCAAAGTCATCTCGTTCATGACCGCCTATATAATCAATAAATTCCACCTCAAACCGACTATAATCGCCGCCAATCAAACGCAACGATCCCATGTGACTATATTATCAGGGCCGTGGGTGAAAGGTAGTTGGCGGACAATCAAACATAAGACTTAAGCCGTGAAGGTCACATTATCATTTTGACGGCCTCCCTTCGGCTCCTGTACCCATTGGCACCCTTTAATTCAACAGACAAGTGCAGGGCCATCCCCCTCTTAGTGGTCTCTCTCAGCGATGGCTCACGTAAGATTGTACATATTTGACAATTTTCTACCAGTAGTCAAACTCTATGGTGAGAGGGGTCTGGTTGGCCTCAACATCCTCGCTGTATAAATACCGACGGATGGTTGGCAGGGAAATATCGAATTGAATGGCACGTACTCAGACATGATCAAGTGGGGCTTATTTGGAGGACGCAGCCCGCCTATCTATCTGTGATCTGAGAGTAGCCACGTAAGAGGCGTAGAACTGTCAGACCAAATCCTCACTACAAAATCCCAAAGAATGCGCTTTCCACTCCAGTCGGTGTCGAGTGAAGAGACTTTGGATCTCTGGCATAGTGGGGAGACTACTCTTAAGGACCCACCTCTCCAGTGTAAGAGTCCCTGTCATGGCTCCTTTATCATTCAGAAATGTTGCATCTAAATAAACTTTATATTGTCCGTCGACACACCAACAGTTGGGCTGGTCGGCAACCAGGGTGAGAGCGCGAGTCGGTGAGCCGAGAGTGGAACCAGAACTGTCAGCCTCACCAGACGAGCTGTTGTGGTGCACGGACTTCAGCAGACCCTGAGGCTTACTCAAACCACGAAACTTCTAAGGAGCCAGATGCTTCTTCTTCATGAGTAGCTGACCTGAAATATGTGCTGGTCAGTGTGTGCTCCTCATCACAATGGGAGGCAATGACTACGTCGGACGCCACCTTTTTGGGAGTAGCTCTAGTAGCACGTGCAGCTCATGATGGAGTGGCAGTGCCGGAGGGAACGTACTCGGGGTAACGCTCATCATCAGAGCCAATGACCAGCCGGGCAGACGGGGCGACATACTTTGATCACCCACGTGTGTAAACTCGATCTTTTTTTTGGTGCCATAAGAGATAGTACATATATAGAATCAATATAAGGACGAGAAAGAGCAAACAAGACGAGAAAAAATGACACAAAATAAATATAAGATCTAAGCTGGAATGACTTTTCTGCAGTAACAGTGAAACACGACGGACTAGGTGACGGCTCGTCGTAAGTAAAATGGACCATCATGGGGTCCATCATGTCTTACTTCAACTATGTTGATGTGGAGACCCCTGAAGAAAATTCTATGACAAGTATCACAGATAATCAGGACGGACAGTCATGACAATGACGGTTCATCGTCGATGTTCGTCGTGGAGATCCTTAGGAGAAGGTTCTCTGACAGTCACGATAGTTGCGCATGACACACCATCGAGGTTGTGACAGTCCATCGTAGATGTCTATTAAAGGACAATCGGAAAAAGTGGGAGACCCTCAAGAGATGGGTCTCTAACAACTAGAACGGTTGTGTAGGATGGACCATCGTGGGAACGCCGGTCCGTCGCGGGAACACCGGTCCGTCGCATGTATTCGTTGGTGGACACTTGGAGAAAACGTACAATAGGATGTTGGAATAGACTGTATGACGGTCCATCGTGGGTACGACGGTCCATCATCGGGGTCTCGTTCTGTCATTCAATGACAAAACTGCGAATGCCACAATCATCCCCTATGACTCAAATAAAATTTTTAGTGTTAACCTACATGTGTCTAACCCAAATACCTAGCAAACTAGGAATGCTAAATCACCTATATCTAGAGTTTTAACAATGCAATTTAAGGATTCTTAACCTAGGTCAGACAAATTCTATATAAGCATGAAGACCCACCAAAAACAAATAGGCTAATACGAATAAAAAAATGCAATGTAAATAGGTAGAGATCACAGAACATACCTGAGAATTTGAGAAAAACAAGCAAGGAAGGTACTTGGTTAGCAAGAACAGAACTCCAACAGCAAACTCCGACTAGTAGAGGGTTGATTTCAGGAATTTGAGGAATTGGGGAAGTGATCAGTTGATTGAGAGCAGAGGTAGGAAGTAGGAAGTTGAAAAGGGAGGGAAATGGGAGAAAGAGGGAAGGAAATGGGTGAAATGAAGGGGTGGGTTTTTTAAATTTTGCCAATTTTTTGAATTATCCCAAATCGGGTCGGGTCGGGTATGGTCATTAATGACGCAACGAAACCCCGACGACGGTCAGTTGTATATGCGACGGTCCGTTATTGGTTCTGTCACGTGTGCCCTAGTTTTGAAAATAATTGAAATACGTACCAGGAACGACGGATTCATGCGACGGTCCGTCGATGCGTCCGTAAGTGACTGTTGCAGTGTGATTTTCTGCAGATTTTGCTGGTGGTGTGCCTGTAAATTTAAAATCCATTAGTGGAAAATGCTACCATTAATAGAAAGAAAACAATAAGTACTGGGTTGCCTCCCAGCAAACACCTGATTTAACGTAGCGGCACGACTGAAGGCGCTTGATTACTCAGACTTCATCAAGATCGTATGACTAGATTCTTTCATTCGTTGATTTAGCATGCCCAAAATAGGGTTTTATTCATCATCCATTTACATTAAGCCACACACCCTCCTTGGTTTCTAACTCAACTGATCGATGAGGGAATAGTTGGGTAATCAAGTAAGGTCCAGTCCATTTGGACTTGAGATTTCCCGAAAACCAACGCAACCTAGAATTGTATAAAAGCACAAAATCCTCAACCATAAACTCTCGTTTTTCACTTTTTAGGTCATGGTGCTTCTTCATCTTTTCTTTGTAGGTTATAGCAGATACCGATTGGAGCTCACCACTCTGCCTCATGGACCTACAAATTTTCAAGGTCGCTTCTTCATTGTTCAACCGAAATTTCATCCACCCCTTTTCCATATCAACTAAGGCTCTACCCATAGCAAGGAATGGCCTCTCATTAATAAGAGGCACTTCAAAATCGACTTCACAATCAAGGATAACAAAATCTACCAAAAATATGAATGACTTCCTTTTTACTAGCACATCGTGGAGTATCCCTATAGGCCTTTTGACTGTTTGATCGGCCATCAGTAGCCGCATCACAGTGGGCTTTGGGTCACCCAAACCCAACTTCTTGTAAATCGAGAGGGGCATAATATTTATGTGTGCTCGCAGATTATATAGTGCTTTCTCTAAATGTAATGACCCGACTGTACAAGGAATAGTGAACACACCGAGATCTTTTTTCTTTGGTGCGAGAGATCTTGTAGAAATAGAACTACAATGCTGCATTATATCATCATCCACGAAAGTGACCGATCTTTTCTTTGTAATAAGATTTTTCATAAACTTGGCATAACCGGGCATTTATTCTAGAGATTATGCCAAAGGGACATTGATAGAATGATTCTTCAACATTGTTATAAAACGTTAATATTTACCATCCTCGGTCTTTTTCACTAATCTTTGAGGAAAGGGGGGTCTAGGCATGGGAATTACCTTGATAGGAACTTCAACATCTTTTCCAGTGTTATCTTCTACTTCACCACTACCCGCTACAACCTTATCATTATCTTTAATCACCTTTTCATCCTTAGATGGCATTGGTGGGTCAATGGTCTGCTTACCACCCCAAGTAGTGATTGCAATACAGTGTCCGTCATTTTTCAGATTTTGGACAGTGGTTCTAGGAAGAGTGCCCGGTTGTCGTTTGTGCACAGTCGCAGATAATTGGGCCATTTGCAACTCAATCTGCTTAATCGATATTGCATGTGTGTCGACTTTCTGCCCAATACCCGCTAAATCACTCCTTAGCTCTTTAATGTGCTCATCATTAACATCGAAGCTCCTCATCATTTTGTGAAAAATATCCTCAACTCAAGCCACGCTATCTTCACCATCCCTAGGAGTTACTTCACGATTTTGAGGAGGGACATAGGGCCCATTCCTATCATTTCTGTTACCATAGTTACCCCTGTTGAAGTTGTTGCCGCGGTTGTAGTTTCCATCTTGAACATAATGACCCTCCTGGTTTTAGTTACCATAGATTCGACCTTGGTTTCCTTGACCTTGACTCCAATTCTCCTAATTTGCGCCTTGGGCAGTCGGTCGGAAAACCCCCGGTTGTTCATTTACCGCATAGGAATTCTCCTCATCACAACATCCATCATTTGGTTGTGGTGGTTAAGACAAGTAGTTAACTGCATTTATCTTTTCTGCACCCAAGTGAAATGTTTTAATACCAACCCAAGCTCATTTCTCATCTGAGCCATCCCTTCACGAATCTCATATGTGGCTGGGTTGTGAGTGGATTGCACTTCGAAGGTATTTTCCCAGTATCTGACGTCTTAGTACTCCATGCTTTATTGTTACGGCAGATTTTCTCTAACTTTTCGGTAATCTCAGCAGAAGGACACTCCCTGTAAGAACCACCCGCTATAGTATCCAACACCGCTATATTAATATCATCATCTCCCCGATAAAAGTATTCCTTTAGGGACTCATCATCTATGCGGTGATCGGGGATGCTTCTAAAAAATGAGGTGAATCTATCCCAAGAACTACTAACTGACTTTCTTGGTAGTGCCACAAAGTTGTACACTGTGTCTTAGTGGTTTAGTTTCTTGAAGACTGGGCAGTAACGTACTAAGAGAACGTCCCTTAGTTGGTTCCAAGTGAAAATTGAGTTATAAGGGAGCTCAGTGAACCAAATAGCAGCCTCTCCCATCAGTGAGAGAGGAAATACTCTTAGCCCTATTATATCCAAATCAAAATCAGGCCTCCCTACGCAACTTTTACACACTGCCCTTACCTTAGCTATATGGGCATGTGGATCCTCAGAAGGTATCCCTAAAAATAAACATCTGGTAGTGAGCATTTGCATTAGGCTACTAGTTACCACAAAGGTGTCACTTGGTGATAGAGGGGGTAAGACAAGTGGCCCATCGGAGTCTACTATATTGTCATAGGCAGTGCTAAACGACCCTCAAGATTACTTATAATGACTCACATACACACTTAAGAGATATCAACATAAGAACATCAGATATTCCTACAAAGGTGACTCTAAGGTTCACTTGAGTGAGTTTTGAAGCGACCACCCATACAATCCCTTATGAACACACTTAAGAGATCCTATTGACTACCTAAGATAAAATCATTCTCATTTGACACATTAGCATATAGGTGATATGATATTCTCCTTTCAATGGTTATCAACAGACTTACTTAAGTAAATCAAACAGATAACGTCCATATTTACCTCTTTAAGATTACCTAAATAATCCTTAAGATCACATAAGTCTTAGATCATGTCCACATAATCAACAAACTTCCCTTACTAGTCATTCTTAAGATTTTTCTAGGTAAGATAAGAAGTGACCATTCCTATGCCATATTCACACCTTAACTATGCAACGCTTAATTACTCTAGATAAGTACTACTTTATTTGAACATACTTTATTAACTTAAGTCATTACATTCACTAGTTCATTAAGTGACATTCAACACATTAAGGACATTCAATTAATGTTCTTGAACAAGACCTAGGGAATTTCACTAACTCGTTCAAAGCCTACTGTGCAATGTCTAGATAACGTCTCATACCACCACCTATACTTCATAGAACTTTTCTAATACTAATAATTATCCCATATGATATGAATAAGCATTAACCGACATAGACCATGTTAGTAATTCATGGAAAATCTAGAGTTCTAACCTACTCTGGTGAAGGTGTTCTACTTGACAAGGGTAGAACTAGGACACAACCCATGTAGGCACATGGTTAAGGAATATGAAGGGCGTGCTTTGTATTCTAGTCTCATACTTACCTAGATTTACTTTCCTTACCATATTCAATCGGTGCTAGTATTCGTTCTCATTGAGTAATTCATAATAAAGATTCATACAAATGGGTTCCATATATTGTTTATAACCTAATTACATTTACCTTACCAAAGAGGTTCTCTTAGGGCTACCTTCAAATGGCGACAAGAAGATCATGATGAATTTCCTAGGGATTAATATGATGGCGTTCCATCCAAATAACCTTAGGTCCATCATTCCTTTACTATAAGGATACCATTACAGATTTCGACTTCAACATACATAACATTACCACTAGGTTCAAGGTTTCACATAAAAGACCTAAAAGACCCTCTTAACATCATTCAAGGTTACATATCAATTATACTTTCAAAACTAAGAAACTTAAGCATGATAAGTGAAGACATCACATATTCATACCCATACAAGCATCAAGTAATGGACATAAGTCAACCAAGACAAGACACCCCATACTTCACCTTAACATATATTACTAGTTATTCTATAAGCACATAGGAATAACCATTATCATCTTTAAATCATACTACACACTACCATATCATCATCAATATATCTATTATATACTCATATAATCAAATAGGAACAACAATGCATCAACCCTAAGACTACACATAGTAGCTCATAGTCATAGTTTACATGATTTCCTAACATACATGACAAGAACACGTACTTTCATATTCGTTCACATATAAATATATATACTTATATTTCACATAAAAAAACTATACAGAACATCATAGTATTTCATGTTGTGCCGACAAGGCCATGATCATCATATCGCATAAAGTAACACCGATTAGGCCACGTTAATTGCAAATAAAGCACATAACACCGCCACCATAAGTAGACCATAACAATCACAACATAATTGAAGTATAATTATCATCAAAATAATATAATTACGGAAGCATACCCAACTCAATCTTACCACTTCAATTTTAAGGCTAAATAATCCAATTCGATATTACAAGGCCTTTACCCAAGGCCATAACCAACAACTCAGTACAGCTATATCTAAAATCAATGAAACTATGTCAATTCATTACATACATATCAATTTAATATAACCTAGATATCAATATAATATGATTATTGCATCATTAGATAACACATAGAAATCTACACTAGAATCTATAAGCATTAAGTCAATATCAATTCAATAAGATTAGCATGCAATAGATATAAGAGTATTCATTACTCAATTAATTAATTTGAAAAAGCCTATACACTATTCATACATAATCTATATACGAATCAAAAGCCCATAACAATCTACACTTGAATTAATGAATATCAAAGCATAATCAATTAACCCATATTTTAGTGAAATTTAGAGATTTGAGAAGATCAAGGGTTCACAGAGCATTTTATTGGAAAACATCAATTATACATGAATTTCATCATATATAAACGTTTGGAAACAATTTGTGAAAAAAACCAAGACTTAGAGTAGAAATTGGACTTTTTCATCCTTTTGAAATCCTTCGAAAACCATATTTGAAATTGGCTCTTAGGTGGTAGAAATAATTATATGAATAAATAACATACCTTATTTGAATAACCCAATGAAAATTGTTGAAGAAACTCCATTGAAGAATCATCTTCAAGCTCCATCTTCATGTTGAACTCACATGGAAGTTTTGGAGAAACTTTAGGAGGGAAAGTGTTTTGATTTAGGTGTTAGGGTTATAATGAGAGTTAAATCACTTATATACTCTTAAAATACCTATAAAGCCTAAAATAACCGTCCTCCTATTTTAAAAAGACTTGGGGTGAAATCCCATATTTACCCTTAACAATATAGAAAGTTGGCTGAAAACATGCACCCATCGACGGACCGTTGGTCAGGATACGTCCCATCGATGGGATTTTGTTGGTTTGTTAATACATTCATCAACCTGAAATCAAGTTGGATCCATTGATGAGACCCATAGATGGGCCGTCGACTGGTCCGTCATTTTGCCACTGCTTGGCAATGTTTTCTATAAGTTGGGGTCCTCCTTTAGGAACCCTTATTGGGTCCTATGTGGAGTCGTAATCTAATGTTTCCACAATAAATATGTTTGTATACTATTTTATGACCTACAACATGAGTTTCATCCAAAAGGAACATGTAAAACTTGACAAAACATACATAGACACACAAGGTCGTTTCAAGGAAATCCTTTCAAACGTCAAGGACGTTCTTAGACATTTGACCTCCAAACTTCAAAAAACTTGAGAAACTGAATTTAAACACCATATAGACTAATTTAAGAACCATATAATCTCATGAATCACCCATAAATATATATAACCACATATGAGGCAGTTAGGTGTCTTAGTCGTCGAACGTTTTGGTCGTCCCTTGATGTTTCACATTTAATGCACCTAAAGTCATAGATAATTTCTCTAACCCAAATTATACACAAAATTAGTATCTTATTTCACCATTACGACCAAGTTAGGCTCTATATTTACTTAAATCATTTTTGGGGTCCTACAACTTTCCATAGAGGAAGATTCTTGCTATAGTTCCACATGAGGTGTTGACTCCCCTAGGAGGGATACTCACCCTATGGATTCTCATGAGATGAGGCTCCAATTGTAAATGGCATGTATATATTTCACACATATCTTCTTATTCCTTAACTATGTTTCCCCCATAGGAATACTAGCTAGTGTATCCGCCTAGAAAGCTACATTTACGTTTGGTTCTAATTTTGTCGGTAGACCACATTCCATTGGTGTAAAGTTATACAAAACCGAATTCCACTCTTAGCTCTTATGGTCGATGTCGGTTAAGACTAATGTTTCCAAAAAGGTAAAATGAAGTAATGAATGAACTCTAACTAGGATGACCTAAGAGGTTTAGCTTAGTCTAGGTAGGGGTATGACACTCTACCTATATATTGTACTAGTTAGATTTTAAGGCATTCTTAGGAGGATGTTATTATGCATATATATGATTATAAATACAAATAATATGTATATAATAATCTTACATTTTGATGGCACCATATGATGTTTAATTGACTTATAGATATATGTTTGGTCTTTATTTCTAATGTATGATGTTATGGGCTCTTAATGATATGATATGTGAAGTTTTCTATTGGTTATAGTTCTTGTTAGGTTATTTGATAGATTATGGTTATGAGGATAAACCTAGTCATTGCACTAGTGGACTTAATGAGGGTTCATGAGTAATTATCTTGCTTCGGTTATGTTGTTAGGAACTTTTATTTATGCTTGTTTGGTTTATAATTTGATGATAGAGTAATTTTGATTGTGTGTTCAATTATGTTGTTATGCATGATTTACTTGGCTAAACTTAGTATGGTTGGTATAGTGATGAAGATGGTCTTGACTCAATGAATATGTATTAATGACTTATATTGGTTGTTGAATGTGCATAAGTCTTTTAAAGTTTAAAATATCATACTTGCATTAAATGTCCATTTTCATAAATATTTCTATGATGTGTGTGCATATGCTCTTATGCTTAGTACATGTGATGTTCTAACTCTATTTTCTCCTTTTCCCCCAACATTTTAGGTTTTGATCGTTGAAGGGCTTTTGAGAACACTTTACAGGAAGACTTGGAATTCTCACTCTCCAAGATGAATAGGTCTTCACTTTCCGAGGGCAATGCCACTATCAAGATATTGATATTGTTCTAGTTATAAGACTTTTACTTCTTTTCTTCTCATTTGAGTACTAAAGATTGTATAGACTATATGTGGCTTTATTCCAACGATGTATGGGATATGAAAAATTGATATACTCTTATTAGATGGTCATGAGATGATACATCCGTTTAATACTATGTTATATTTTATATATCTATGTGCACAAAAGATAGAAGACTATGTAATTTTCTTATACGAAGGGTCTATGTATGTTTGATATGAATATATGACGTGTATGCAAGATATATACGTAAACCTCATGATTGATAGAAGAAATTTTTAAAATTTTCCACATTTTTAACCTATAAATGTAATGATGTAAGCTAAGAGACTTGTCTTAGTCCTTTTTAAGGACGACGACCCTTGTTACGTTTATGGGGTGGTTCCCAAATGTCAAAAACATGGTACCAGAGCATGAGGTTGAATATCTTTACAATCGATGTCACACTCAACAACGTCTATGTAGATTCTTACTCATAATTATAAAGCGTGCCACACTTATGAATAGGAAAGTATATGATGCCTCTGAAACTCAAACTTTCTTGGATATCCAATATCATGCCTCTAGAGTCTTGACTCTATGTGCCCTTATCTTCTAATCCTTTTATTCTGATTATCGGCAATGATTACTGGAAGAATCGCCGCTCGATGACTTGATGAAGAGATTGCCAATGTGGGAGCTCCTCCCGGCGGTAATCAAATTCCTCCTGTTGAAGTTGCTAATAATGATCAAACTCCGGTCAATCCTCCACCTTTGACGCATGGTGATATAAGGGCATTTTGCACAAATGGCCCAAGAAATTACTTCACAAGAACAAGCCTCACGACTCAAGAAGAAACCATGACGACCCAAGCTAATCAAGAGGCGGTACTTCGAGGAAACCAACATGTTGGCACCATGGCCTCTCGTTTAAGGGAATTCACTAGAATGAATCCCCCTACTTTCTATAGGTAAAAAGATGATGAAGACCTCGAAGAGTTCATTAACCAAAATCTATCAGATTATCTATGCTATGGGGTTGATTACTAGTGAGAATACCGAGTTAGTCACTTATTAACTCAAAGATGTGTCCCAAACTTTCTACTTCCAATGGAGAGATCATAGGACTTTAAGGGGTTGGCCGTTACATGGGAGATCTTCAAGAAGGATTTTCTTTATCGATTCTTTCTTAGAGAGAATAGGGAATCCAAAGTGGAAGAATTCATCAACCTTTATCAAGGAGGTATGAGTGTACTTGAATACTCTTTGAAATTTACTATATTGTCAAAGTGGTCCTTCCTTGGTTTCCCAACCTAGGAATGAAATTTGACACTTTCTGACGAGAGTGCCGGATGACTTGAAAGAAAAATATCAGCAGCTATGCTACATGAGATACAAAAATTTATCATCACATGGTTCATTCTCAACAAGTGGAAGATTAGATAAGTCCAAAAGGCAATGTCTTTTGATGGTGGTTCTTTAAAGGGTAGGTTTGATATCAAAGACAAGCCTAGGTTCAAGAAGAGGTTCAATAATCAAGTTCCTTCCATGTTCCTTAAGGCTTGTGATAATAGGTTTTCAAACCATGTCTCAAAACGTAAGGGGTACTAGTTTACCAACCAAGAAGCCTACTTGTGCTAAGTATGGAAAAGGTCATTCCGATGAATGCTTAGTTGGAAGGAGCAATTGTTTTAGTTGTTGTAAAAGTGGGCACAAAGTTCAAGATTTCCCAAATTGGAAGTGGAAATACAAGGGAGTGGACAAGCAATTTGTTCTAATGTTGATCCTCCAAAGAAGAATCACTTTTAAGCTCTCCGCTCGAGAGGTGAGAAAGATACTTCTCCCGATGTGGTGACTGGTATTTTAAAAGTAGTTTCTATTGATGTATATTCTTAACTTGATCCTTGTGCTACCATGTAACTTGTTACACCTTTAGTCACTAAAAAGTTTAACATTCTTACCAATAGCTTGAGTGAACTGTTCTTGGTGTCTATCCTTGTGGGTGATTTGGTTGTTGCAAAAAGAATGTACATAAATTGTCCTATAATATTTCCCAATGGACTTACTTATTTTAAACTAGTAGAACTTGATATGTTTAATTTTGATGTCATTTTTGGTATGTATTGGTTGCATGCTTGCTTTGCTTCCATAGATTGTATAACAAGGGTGTTGAAGTTTAACTTTCCAAATGTGCCTGTTTTATAGTGGAAGACGGGAAATTGTATACCTAGAGGTCGTATCATTTCTTTTTTACAAGTCTCTATCACAAACGATGGACCAACAGGACGGTTGGTCCCTTTGTGGTAGATTGACAAACGGGGCGTGGGTCGTGGTTTCGTTTGTGAAGACTATTGTTGCTGCATGTTTTTAAGTTAGCTAAATTAGTTAATTAGGTGGTTAGTTAATTAGTTAGGTTTTAAGGGAGGTCTAATTAAGTTAGTTAATGACCTATATAAGAACTCTAACATAATTAGACTAACCTAACCCTCATAATTCCCAAACCCAATTGTTATTCCTTCTCTCTTCACTCTATCTTCCAAGTAGAAGAACACCATAGAAGACCAAGCTAAGAAGGTTTTTAAGGATGATAAAGGCCATGTTTCTCAATCATACTTCATCAATGAACAATGTATGAGATTTCTTTTACCTTTGGGATATCTTTCCCCAAAGGGTTACTTCAAGATGATTTTAAAAATATGAAATTCAAGTGGGTTTTCTTCCAATACGAAATTGATCTTGTGAAATTTCTATGTTTATGATTCCATTTGATTATTTATGAGTATATTAACATGTATTATGATTAAACTATACTATTTCTTGATAAATTGACCTACTTTGTGGAAGGATGACCTTTACCCCTTAACCCTAATTTATGATGTTTAATGGAATTATCTAGTATTGATGTAATTGGCTTTGTTAATGTGTGAATTACTATCCTATATTTTTATTATGCCAATTTATGAATACATTGAGATGTATTATAATCCTATTATGCTAGTTCTTGAGTAATTGACCTAGGTTGTGAAGTACATCATGAATTTGACCTAAGTCTCTAATCCTAGGCTATGAATTAGGGATGGATTGTTGAAAATTTCTTCAATTAACTTCATTAATATGTTGGTTACAATTTCATGATGGTATTTCAACAATTGTTGTGTTGAATTTCGAATGCTTTATGGTAAGACCTTGATGATGGTTTTGTGTAGTCATTAAATGATGATATTTCATTGAAATATACCTTATGTTATGATTGATAGGGTTGGTATGATGTTTAATTGAAATGTCTTGACTATTGTTTGTGAGATGTTCGATAAGATGTAAATGTTATAAGGATGATGATAACTTCCCTATTTAGCTTATTATGATACGATGTGTATGTGCTAACCTCACATGTATGAACTATACGGAAAGGAAAATAGTCATGCAATATGATGATGAGGATTACATTAGGGATAGACCCTATGACCTAAACAAAGTTTTGATGATAACGGATGACTTCAAGACATTTCAACAAGGGAATTTAGCTTAGCACCGAGAGAACTTGACAATTGGAGATTTTGACTTTCCATAGAGGAAAATTCAATGTATATTTCCATATAAGGTGCTGACTCCTTTATAAGGGATACTCACCATATGGATTCTCATAAGATGAGGCTCCAATTCTAAAGGACATGTAGAGAGTTCACACATTTCTCCTAGTTCCTTAACTATGTTGCCCCCATAGGAAGACTAGCTAGTGGATCCACTTAAAAAACTATGTTTATGTTTGTTTCTATTTTGGCCAGTAGACCACCTTCAATTTGTGTAAGGTTTTACAACACCGAATTCCACACATAGCTCTTGCGGTCTATGTAGGTTAAGTAAAATGTTCCAAAAAGGTAAGATGAAGTAATTAATGAACTCTAACTAGGATGACCCTAGGGGTTTAACTTAGTCTAGGTAGGTGTATATGACTCTCTATATATATATTGCACTAGTTAGCTTTAAAGGGAGTCTTAGGAGGATCTTATTATTTATGTATATGCTTATAAATGGAAATGATATATATACGATGATCTTAGATGTTGATGGAACCATATGATGTTGAATTCACTTATGAATATATGTTTGATCTTTATTGCTAAAGTATGTTGTTTGTACTCTTAATGGTTCTTGTTAGGTTTGCTTGATTGATTAAGGTTATGTGTCTTTACTTAGTCATTGCACTAGTGAACTTAATGAGGGTTCATGACTAATTTTGTTTCTTTGGATATGTTATAATGAACTCTGTCATGGTTGTTGAGGTTATAACTTGATGATAGAGTTTTCTTGATTACGTGTTCAACTATATTGGTATGCATGATTTACATGGCTAAAATTAGTATGGTTGGTCTTGTGATGAATATGGTCTTGACTCAATGAATATGTATTAATGACTTGCATTGGTTCTTGAATGTTTATAAGGCTTCTAAAGTGTAAATTAGCATGTTTTGACCCCATTTTATCCTTTTCCCCAACATTGTAGGTTCCGGTCGTTGAAGGGCTTTTTAGATGACTTTGAAGGAAGACTTGGAATTCTCACTCTCGAAGTTTTGTAGGTCCTCACTTTGGGAGGGAAATGCTACTAACAAGATATTGATGTTGTTCTAGTTATAAGACTTCTACTTGTTTTCTTTTCATTCGAGTAATAAAGATTGATAGCCTATATGTGTCTTCATTACATTGATGTATGGGATATACCCAATGGCTATAGTCTTGTTAGATGCTTATGAGATTAGACATCCGTTTAAGACTACATTATATTTTATATATCTATGTGCACTAAATGTAGAAGACTATTTAATCTTCTTATATGAAGGGTCGATGTATACTCGATATAAATATATTACGTATATACGAGAGCTCTAAAAAACCTCATGATAGATATAAGAAAATTTTAAATTTTTCTGTATTTTAAACCTATTAATGTAATGATATAAGTTAAGAGTCTAGTCTTAGTGCTCTCTGAGGACGACGACGCCGGTTATGTCTAAGGGGTTCTTCCTGGATGTGACATCACGAGTTATGCCCATACCCTCTAACAAGGACCCTACTTTGGTGGAAGAGGAACAAAATAAATTGTGTTAAGGGGTAGTCAAAGATCTACTAGTATGTTAGAATGTAAAATGAGAAGAAAAGGATGACTCAACTTATCATAGAAGAGCGCAGAGTCCTGACGGAGAGTTTAAACACAGTGCCAACATTCACCACCTATTTCAACTTCACAAGTGTGAGTGGATGGATCGTGACCTATAGCAAGGAGATTGTGCGGGAATTATATGCCTTCAATGATGGCACTCTCCGAGGCTCGATTTACAGTAGGTCAAAGCCAACAACATAGGACTCTATCACCTCTACTACGGTCTGAGGTTTCCCGGTAGATGTATCACACACCACAATAAGTAGGTATCTCAATAGCCCAAGCACTGGTAACACTTAGGCACTCTACACAACTGAGTTCAACTACGAATGGGGCATAGTATGGAGTGCAGCCTTCATCCGCAATGCCGAGTAGATAGAGGATGTGTTACTATGGCTCTCCAGACACATTGGTACATATGGAGAGTGTGTTGAGTATGTCTCCACAACACGGTTGGACATTCGAACAAAGCTCCACCAACCAAGGCTGACATTTTTGTGTCATGGAATAGGGCAGTGATGGTTGCAGCATTTGTGGTAGGGCTAGAGATAGACTATTCCTACATGTTATTAATAGAGATTCATGAGTGGTATTTCAAAGGGACTCCACCACTTATCCGTTTCCGTATCTGAATTTCCCGTTATGCAAGGATGCTAGTGTTCCGATATGGCAATGTTATAAATTGGTGCAAGATACTGGGATACTAAACATCAACCTGATTCAGGATGACGTGAATGTGGCGGCACCATAATGAGGGCCACGAGTTATTGTCCCATTTGGTTATGAATTGGTTGATGGTGTGGACCAGATTCATGAAGAGCAGGCTAACCCTCAAATCCCTGTATATGATGTTGAGTCCTCCTCTTCTCAGGCCGCTAGCCAAGATCCTAACTAATCTTAAGCTACCCCTCTTTTTGAATCATCCTTAGTTCCCCTAGACAGATAATATAAATTGGAAGAACAAATGGCCACAATACTTCACCATGTGATGCCCTGAATCTAGTAATCACTTGCAGAATCTAAGACCTTGATGGAAGAGAGGATGGCTACTATGGTTGATAAAAAGGCTCAAGCGGTCCACATGCGCTTGGATGCCTTTCAATTGAGACTACTTGAACAGCCAACCCCCATAACAAATGTTTTCTCCATTTGGTATGAGTTGTCTAGTCTCCATGCTAACATTGACTCCATTCTTTCTACGCTTGCGGAAGATCCAGTGTCTGTATCGCCGGCATTGATAGAGCATTTGGTGCTTGACGCTTTATTCAGTGGAGATGACTATAGTGATCCGAGACCACACGTGCCCAGTGTAAAAGGCACTAATCTAGTAAAACCACTGAGCTCACAAAGAAGGAAAAATCCAACAAGAGGCAGTGTAGGCACGAGAAGAATATCAAGAAAAATCCATAATAGATGAGTAGATTAAGCTGCAAAAGGGCCCGTGAAATGGTTTGTAGGGATTCAAGTTCTTTGCCTTTGAAATAGGCTTGGCCTACTGTGGTGGATGATGTGAGAACCACTAATTTATTGGTGAGACAGAAAGATAGAAAAAAACTGAAGGCTGATTGACAAAAATGCGGGTAGGGTACTACTGATTGTAGCCTAACGTTTTGTTAGAGGAGTCGTGGGGAAACCGAACTCACCCTCTTGGATTACATTTGGGGTGCTATGAGCGTCATAGTTGATTACCCAATCCATTACTTTTTCACTGTTTTTATGTGCATTAGGTACAATTAAATCTTTTTGGGGGTGGGGTAAATGGATTGTGAGGATAGGGTTTAATTGGAGTAACCCACTAATAATCCTCTTCTTGGGGATTTCTTTTGCGATAATATTTTTTCCCTAGGAGCTAACTTTAATTTATGTTGAACATCATGTGAAAAGATTGTATGTGAGAAGAAGAGAAAGAAAAAGGCATGAATGTGTTGGCTGTTCCATCCGGGATCACCCTCCCTTTGATGAGATCGGCGTCTTTGTCCTTGGAAGAAGACTAATATTAGCTCCTAGAATGCAGCATTCCATTTCATAGGTTTTAAAAGTGAGGAAAAATTAACACTCTTCATTACATCTAATTAGTGAGGTTAACATAGACTCTGCGTACACATCCCATAGACATAGGAGTTGACTTAGACTCCTCTCCTAGGGAGCTAACATAGGGCTCGAACATTTATATCATATATAACAAATACATAATATAGCGTTCTAATAGGGGTCTCATATTAAATCCCATTAGTCGGCCAATAGAACAAAATAGGGCCTAGACCTTACACAAAATGTATAATGGCCACTTCGCGTTACACAAATGTCTTGAACAATAAGAGGAAACAAATGATATGGACTATATCAAGTTACATAGGTAGAATGAGAAAAGGGGCATCATCCTAGGATCTTGAAGACAATACCCAAACTGGAGAAATGAAACCAAGCCTCCTTCGTCATGAACCCTTAAACAAACCGGAACCTAAATATTGGGAAAAGGGGAGAAACAGGGATTAGTACATCACTTGTACTAAGTATAGAAACATTGCACACCACAACCATAAAAATCATGCAAAAAAAAAGGGACATTTGTTTAAAAACAAGTTTTTTGGGCCCAAGTTAATTTGGTAACGCCTTATGCACAACCAAGAAAGGACATATAAGACAATAATAATATTTATTCCTAAAAAAGAGAATATTAACACAAGACCACCATTATTAAGTTACAGGTTAAAGAAAACATGTGGATAAGATATAGACCATAGCCAAAGCAACTCTAAAATTGGTTAGAAAAATAAAGACATGTTCAAGAGGTTATAACATGTAAAATAAGTAAAAACCCATACTCATAACCCCTTACAAGGTTACTAATGCAATTAGCAAGTTTTTTTTTTTTTTTTTTGAAAATAACCAATAACCCCACTACACTAAGTAAACACACAAAAGGATCAGAATAATGTCTAACTCACATAAACATAACATCATGATAATTCACAATCAATTTAGCAATATAGCCATTAACATGAAAGAATCAACATAAACATGTCAATAATTTTATAAAGAGCATAAGAGAATAAGCATATCAACCTAGGGACTTCCCTCAAGGCATCTACTTCAAGTATTGGGAGAGTCAAATACCGCTACTTAGACAGTCAAACTCACTTAAATCCTCTAGATGAGTCACTTTTTTAATTTATTTTACTTTCGGAGAACACTTTCATTACCGATATATACCACATGAGCTAATATGGAATCTGGTGTCATGAAACATACACTGGAAGGAAGGTTTGTACTACTTGCCAAGTAGTACGAAAATGAAACAATAGCATATAAATTGATCCACTAGATAGTATTCCTATGGGCGGCAACATATAGTTAAGAAACTAGGAGGCCAGCTGGATGGACCCTCTTTATTGCCATTGGAATTGTAAACGATATCATGGAGTACATTAATGAAACTACATTCCCTTCTTGGAAAGGGACACTCCTTAATACTTTTTCATTCGGTTGCCTAAGCTAGAGATCCTTTTGAAACGTCTTTATTTAACAATAATACCTAGTTTAGGTAAGGATAATAACTCCTTTTATAGTAATAGTCATTATCTTCAATAGGAATGCATGAGAAAATCATTTCAATTCAACCCTAATATGTGAGGATTAACACAGTAGCATCATCATATCATTAGTAAGGCACATAGCTACTTATCAACCAACCGTATTCGAAAAAATATTAATCATAATCACAAAATTCATAATAAAGACATTTCAATTGCATCATTATACCAATAAACTAATAATCAATTACCAGACATACTTCAATTGAACTTCATCGCAAGTACAAGCCATCATTAATTGAAAGTAACGGCTTAGGAAACATATACTTACCCAATCCCTTCAAAGGCCATTATCCATGGTCTTACATCAAAAAAAACCAACCAATTAATTAAATAATAGGTGTTGTAACCACACATACAATAGTAATTAACACAAGAAATGAGTCAATTATAATCAAAACTAGATCATAATCTGGTCTAGTGGGAAAAGGGTTTCATATGAATCTTCAAAAAAATATATCAAAAATCCCAAAAATTACATTACCCTAGGTTTTCAATAAACTAACTAGAATCGATTTAACAAAAAAATCTGACAATCATTCATCATCAATAACCACTCAATTTATAAGAAGAAGACAAAGGATTTTGGGATATTGGGGAAAAGAATAAATAACCCAAAGTAACTCAAGCATCAATTACCGTGAGATAAGAGCTTAAAATTATTACATCACAGAATTCCTTCTCAACAAAAACAAATAGAGTCAGTTATGCCAAAAATTCTTTCAAACAAAATCTACATGCTCAAACATCATTTATCAAGGCAACAACATACCAAAATACGCCAATGATTGAAATTTCAAGTAAAAGAGCTTTTTTAATGAACACACTCTTTTTAGCAAACCAGATGATGAATATGTAATCTTTTGCCAAAATAGGTTAAATTCAATTATTCATTTAATTTCATTATTATAGGAAAAAATAACCTTCAATTATCAATAAATAAGATAACGGACGAACGTCGGCATCAGCCTCATATGGTGCTCCTCAACTAGGTGGTTTCTCCAATGATTTACAAAGGCCACTCTTTGTTCTTTCAATTTCTTCACTGCGAATCAAGGTTTTTAATTGGAATCTCTTCATAGGAGAGGTATCATCCACACCAGACCCTTAAATATGAAGAATGGACTCGGGATCACCGATGCACTTTGAACAGTGAGAAATGGAATATCAGATAAATCAAGCTACCTAACCAGGTAATCTCAACTTTCATGCAACTTGCCCAACCATCTTTTGGAAAATGTTCATAGGGGACCCACATAAACGAGGGACTCAACAAATCACTTTCAATTTAAATACATCACCCCTTCATGGCCATAATTTTGAAATACACCTTACTCACCTTCTTCAAATTCACGCTCTATTCTCCTATTGGTTCGGCATAAGATTTTTTGCGACTATAGGCACCTTAATAATATCCCTTTATAACAAGAAATTGTATGAACGCGCGTCTAGACCCTAGGTAGAAATCGACATCATTGACCTCTCAGAGGTCGAAGAAAGCTACATACGTCGTCATTACCAGTCGTTAGTTTTAACTTTTGTGGAAAATTTAACTTCATGGTTTGTTTGAAGGTACATAGACTTTAAAGTTATAACACATTTCCTACGGGTATAAAGAAGTTCATTTCTCATGTGTATCAACCATCTACTAAAGAATAGCATAATTTCAATTTTCAAAATAAAAATAGTTTAAGCATAAGTAACAATTGCCAAAATAGCACCATTACATAAGTATGAACAAAATAGGAAAAAATACCATAAGGAAAACATACTACTAGGTACTATTAATAAGCTCAACAAAAAAAAAACCCATAAGTTCAAGAATAATCTAATGCAGAGGGACTTACAAATTCCGGATGAACATCTCTGATGTCCGAACAAACTGCAATGATGTCATCAACCAAACCTCCTTACCTGCACCTCAAATAGTATAATATATGGGAATTAGAAGCACAATTGTACTAAGTGGGGTGTATGGAAATACATTCCAAGGGAAAATGCATGAATAAGAACGAGATCTGTCCAAATTCATCCAAAGGAAATGCATGATGAAGAAGAGATCTGTCCAAAGATATGAATTAGTTAAGCCAAGTAAGTGGACTTGCAAATTAGATTAGGAAAGTATTCATATGAGAGTACATGCATTATCATTATTTCATATTGCACACAACACATAACATAATCAAGAGAAGTACATATCTTAATATCATTAGTCAGGTGCCGTAAACCTTTGAATCACTGACTAAACATTGGACTTTCCCACAATGAGGGGCTCAACATATGGCAGCCTAACTAGACAAGCATTCTTTAGCAAACACAAGAATAGGCTCATCATTCATACGTACTTCAATTTTATTCGTCGTAGGATGGTGTGAACACCAGCTATATTTGGATATTATTTATACTCTCATCACATCAATGTGCAAATTGACCAAGAATTAGCTAGTGTCTACATAAGGTCTAGTTACTCTTCTTGATTATACTATCCAAACACATTTGGCATAAGTCATTCATGAACTTCCATAATTTGAGGACCTTCAACTATAACCGGGACATAATCATGTGAGAATAATGAATCAGGTGTCTTCCCCACACCGACAAGAATAGGGTTGGGGTCCTTGCCAAGGAGAAACCAAAAAATCCCTAGTTCCCTATTTTTTGTAGCATAGTTCAAAGATATGAGATTTCGGGAGACGTATTATAATATACCCACCATTGGTGACAGTTTCATCTCATGAGAATTACGTTGAACCTCTTACCGTCCAAAAGACGCATCACCACTATTAGCTATTCCTATCTATTCTCTTTTTAATGGTCCTATTTACATTTCTACTTATCTACATCATCGAAGCTTGCTTATAGCAGGAGGAGTCATAGCTCATAGATGATTTATCATATCTTCTTTTACATAGAAAGTCTTAACTGTCCATACACTACATAAGGTGTGATGAGACTTGTCTCTTAATATTCCAACAACTCTTTAGTGAGTTACTTTTGGTGACCTTATTTGGCATAGGTACAACTTGCTATAACTTGCATATCTCATTTATTGTGGTGCCCCCCATGGTCTTTCTTATGTACATATTTTCATTTCAATTTACTTCACATTTCAGTATTTTCTCATAGTACTAACAGATATGGCTCTCATGAAATTTACATTGAGGGACATTGATTCTAGGCGTTAGATCACAACTGTCTCACTTGCACTAGCCATCCTCTGTAGACACTAGTATTTCTAATTCATTGTTTAACATAAAATACTCTATTCGGAATTTCATTAGTGGACATTTATTTTTAGGCGTAGATGCAGCTTATCTCACTTGCACTAAACCTATATTAAGGTAGCACTTTTTCTTTTATTATTAACTATGAATTCATTTAACACTTTCTTTGAGTATGTTGATATTTGACTCTATCTTCACACTCACACAGGTGAGTTCATTTGATAACATTTTCCTAGGCTTGGTTGAAACTGCCTCCACCCTTATTCTAACCCTCTTATCCTGTTGTACACTATTTTAATTGAGATTAGCTATTAGATCTCATAATTACTCACCCCATTAAATGAATGTTCTTTGATCATATGCCATGCACTGGCCTTTTAGTGTGTTCACACTCTTACTTAACCCCCGTGGAGTCTTATCAAACTTTTGTCCATCAAATAAATCATAGAGTCACTTACTTTTAAACGTACGCTGGACTTATAAATCCATACGTACAACGTGAGGCTTCATCAAAATCTCTAAGTGCCTCATACTACAAAAGGATTATGATTATGTGGTAGAAGACTTAGCAATTCTTGTAAGTATGCAAAGGGTCTCGAGTTCGATTCCTATGGGCAACATTAATTAATATTTATTATGTAAAAATTTATGTATAAATACGGAATTAGTCAAGTGAACCGATTTCGAATCCCTTGAGCAAATTTAGTGTATATTTAACTATATGACAATATTTTCAGCTGGGCCTTGAGGTCGAACCCAACACCTACACTTCTTTTCTTACTTTTTCGATGGAGCCAAAAGAGGAGGAGATCGATTCCCCCCACAACATCATTTTATTTTCTTTGATTTTTCTCCTCATTCCTAACCTATAGAGAGGTGTGGTTCGATTCCACAACCCCTATTTTAATTTTATTTCATTTTTATCCTATCTCCCCAACAGTCTAAGAGGTTGTGGCGGTTTAGATACCACACACCTTATTTTTTAAAGTTCTTTTCCTCTTCATTTCGTCCCTTAGCCTTACCATTTCGAATCCCCCTTACCTCCCCATTTTTACTTATTGAATTCGTAATAGCTCGCATAAAGTAGGTCTTGGGTTCAACCCGAATGACTCACATCTTAAAAAAGATTTTAAAATTTAAAGTATCGCATTATTTCTTTACTGGACATTTGGCAACGTTTGTTTTTTGTCAATTATTTCATCATTTGTACGATTAGATTCTTAGGTAATTCGTTGGATAGTTGGTACATTATTATGCGCATTCTTTTCCAAGTAATCTTAATAAAAAACACAAAGCTTAAACATGCCATTTTCATTCTCCAAACATACCTAGTACACGGCTACACCAACACATTGCACACATTTTCATATCACATAAACCAAACATACATACATGAACATATCATCACTAAAACACAATATATCGATAATTTGCTACCAGCAAACATACCCAACATGAAGAATCAATGGGGATCTAGCGAATAGGGACATGCAACGGAGAACATTCCTCGTTTTCGGAAAGAATCGATCTGAATCTTTACCATAACCTTTTTCGTCGTTTAAAAACCTTTCAAATCTGATCTAAATTGCTTCCAACTCAATGCAAAAAACAAATGCTCTCCAACAAAACTCATGCGCAAACCTTTGGAAAAATGCTTTCGCTTTTCGTTTAGTTTACTTTGTCATTGAGTTTTTGTATGCAGTTCTTCAAGTGATACATGATTTTTTGTTCATTTTTTCTGATGATGGACGTTAAATGAGAGTGAAGAGCGTGAGAATAAGAGTGGAGAGATATGAGAGTAAGTCTAGGAGTACGAGTTTTAGTTGAAGACTTAGTCAAATAGGACTCTTTGTGATTTATTTTATTTTACTATTATTTTTGTATTAAAAATATGATTTCCCCTTAGTTAAATCAAAAGTTAAATACATTAATTCAACTAATCATTAAATACCAATTAATTCAATTAAACATGGGTCTTCCACCAAGGACACACCCGGGTGAAAGCCTAACTGCTTAAATGGGTCAATTCGGGTCAAGCCCCTACACGAATAGTCCATATTTTCACTAAAATTAATTAGGGTAATTACAAATAATACATTAGCCTGAAAAGACCATTTTACCCTTAGATGTCCCAAAATAAGATAACCCTTTCAAGATTCGGTAAGACTCATCCGGGTGAATACGTATATTTTGGTGCCAACATGGCATCGGAACCAATCTTGCTAGCTCAACAAACTCACTAAGTTGGTTGTATGGTTGATGCATAGGTCAGAGGTCGTGTTTCCACGCGTATCAATCCGTGTGAACACGATCTAACTAGGCATTCTAGGTACGTTTAGCAATACTTAGCAAAGTAATATTAAGGTTGGTTACATTATCCCCGCCCCCCCTAGGGAAAATGTCCACGACTGAAACTACTCTAATAACAAACAAGTCAGTCATCTATAGAAACATATGCATACAAAGAAAGTCCAATACTTTTACATTGGTGGATATCGAGTTCACATATTATATGATCGTGCAATCTTGAGACTACTAGCAGCTTCAAATTAATCGACTGACGAGACTCGTTCCTAACCTAATCTAATCAAAGAAAATAAAATAAAAAACCACATAAGTCACACAAATTACAACCAATGTTGAAGGACTAAAACAGATTACCCTAATGACTAGTGCATAAAACCATACACAGTCAAAACAGATGAAAGGTACTAAGGTACACACTCAAGACATCACTAGAAGTACCTTCCCCAATGCACTCCAAGAACTTGAGTTCAAAGACATCGTGCCTCCTTTTAGACTATTCACTTGGGAATATTACGATGACATTTCTCCTTCCCTTTTTATTTGACTCTCTTCTATTCGTACAACCTTTCATCATGTGGACCCAGGTTTTGCAACAACTGTAACAAGCCGTAGAGCCATGAACAAAATAGGAACGACATACAAGTGGAATACCTCTAGTAGCCTAAACCATATAAGATCGAAACATTCACGGCCCCGAATCTTCATGCATGATGACATACAAGGACCGAATGAAAAGATATGATGCCCGAACATCGCAATGAATGTCTTCAACACACTCCTTAACCTTCACCAAAATAGTATAATGTATGGGATTAGAACAGCTTGTAATAGTATGGGAATTATGAAGTACACAACAGGGACATGCATTATTATTAAGAAGAGCCCTCTCCTATGATATGAGTGATGGAAAGCCAAGTTAGTTGGACTTTCCACAAATCAGATAGGATAATTCGTCCTATAAGAGTAACATGAAAATCATTCCTTTAATATTGCACACAACACAGAAATATTCATATAGAACGTACATATTACATATTATTAGTTCATATGTACTGAGACCTTTCTTTGAATCATGGACTTAACATTAGGATTCCAAATGAGGGCTCACACAATGGGAACTCACACTAGGGAGCCTTTCTTAAGCAAATATAGAGTCTGCTTCATTCATTCATACGTTACTTCACTTTTATTCGTTCGTAGGCTGGTGAGAACACAGCTTATTGAGGATGTGGTTTAGGACCTATCATCGGGTTCACTGTGCAACTGACCCAAGAATGACTTCGTGTTTTTTACTGAGTCTAGTTCACCTCTGATTATCCTATCCAAACACTTGGTATCATTCATTTAATATTTTCATACTTGAGGAAAAACATCAACTTTAACCCTCATAGATCGTCTGTGAGCATCATGAAATCCAGTGTCTTCCCCACACTGAAAATAGGTTGGAATCACTGGCCAAGTGAAACAAAACATCCCTAGCTCCCTTAGGTGGGAAAACCACTGCTTAGTTTCCATTATGTTTGCGCATAGTTAAAAATCAAGGAGATGTATGGAGTCCCTAACAATATTCGTTGGACAGTCTTATCTCTGAGATTACGTGAATGAAACTCCGTCCTTCCGGAAAGAAGGGCATGACCATCATAGCTAGCCTATACATGCTCAGTTTAAAGTCCTATTTCCATTCCAACCATACATCTTTGAAGCTTGCTTATGCAATGAGGGGGTAGTCGTAGGCCATAGAGATTATCATCTCTCTTTGCATATTAAGTGTGAATGTTCTTACACGACATATATAGTTGATTGAGACTGGTCTCGTAATATTCAAAACACTCTCTTAGATGAGTAGTTTTTGGGACATATATTGGCGTAGGTACAGGTGTAAACATGCCAAACCATGCCCTAGAGTTAGTTAGAGTACAAAATTGTATTAAACGGCGTCGGCGACTCTCGGAGGATCTAGCACAGCCTTTCATATCATTCCATTGCATATACTATTAAAAGTAGTTGCAAATTAAAACTTTTCACAAAACATAATAGTCTCAAAAACCTCTTACTATGCAGTAATAAGAAATACTAAGTCTCAGTTTCATATCGTAGACAAAAGAATAATTTGGACCACTGCCCATACTTCAAAAACGAATATTAGAAATACTTAGTCTATTATAATTAATTTGAAATTAAAAACAAAAAGGAACAATTATGCCCTGAGCGAGTAAGTAGGAAATACTTCAACTTTTTCTTGAAAATCTTCTAAGTTTAAAGTCTTCACTTTTTAAAAAAAAAAGATCCTTCACCACAAAGATCTATATCGATAGAGAAAGATGGAGTTAGTAAAACCACATGATTAAAATACAAAGGTGTTTAATGGGCTTTTTATGCATAAAAATCATGAAAACGAACAATCATGGAAAATATAAATCTTTTCATTTAAACAACATATTATAAGAATAAGAAGAACCATTTAGCAATTTGGAAACCACATAGATAACATTCAAACTAAAAATCACATAAGATCACTTTACAGTGAACTCATTCATGTTACAGTGAATTAATTTTACATGTACAATGAAGTGCTTATATTCACTTTAGACACCATTTAGAATGTAATCTTCTCACTTAAAAGCTATTTCCTAAGATAACTTATGGTCACACAAAACAGAACCGCCACGATACACCTTTATAGATGGTCCCTAAAAGACCTAACAAGTCTTATATGAGGTCACATACACAATTCACAATAATCAAACATATTAAAATATAGTATATGTCATTTCCTAATCAAAGGCTATCAAAAGACATACTTAAGTACGTCAAGAAGATAACCGTCCCATGATTACCTCCTTCAATTTACTACCTAAATTTAACTCGATGACTTCCTAAGTTCGGATCATGTCTTATAATAACATTTCTTCCCTCTTTAGAGTCATCCTCAAGACTTCCAAATATAAGACATGAAGAGATCATCCTCTTATGCCCTCTTCACACCTGAGCTAAGTAATCCTTAAGTCACTTTAGAGTAGGTACTCATTTATGTACACACTCTTAACAGTAAGCAAATAGTTCATTAATCATTAAGATCATACATCATATAAGGACATTCAAGTTTAATGGGGCCTTGGAAAATACGTAGGGACTATAACTAACACCTTCAAAAGCCTATGCTCAATGCCTAGATGAGAGTCAATACCTCTACCAAACTCATAGAACTTCTTTAGTGCAGTAAGTATCACACATGATGAGAATAGACCAATAACCACATAGACCATGATAACAAGAATTGAATCCAGCATTCCATCTTACCCATGAGGTTGTTTCTACTTGCCAATGTGAATTGGATGCATCCCATGTAGGCACAAGGTTAAAAGAATATTAAGGGCTATTTGTATTTAGTCTCATACTTAACTAGAACTAATCCTTACTATACTCACTCGAGTGAAGCTTTCTTTCATGTACGAACTCATCATGAGGTTACATAAAAGGTTTCCATAACAATTCATAACGAATCACTTTACCCTACAAGGAAGGTCCAGTAGGGTACCTCTACAGGCAACAAGAAGATCATGATGACTTTACTAAGTTTTAATGTGATGTCGTTCCATCCAACTACCTTCAGTCCATCATTCCTTTACTTTGAAGGATACCACTACGGGTTACGCTCAACAATATTACCTACCTTTAAGTCACTGTTTTCACATAATCAAACTCTCACATCATCATTAACAGTCGAATGTAATTCATATATTAAGACTAAGCATTTCAACACCTTAAATCAAGACATAACATATTCAAATCATATATTCATCAAGCAAGATAGGCAAGTGAACAAAGATATTGACATCCGATACTTCACTTTGAAATGATAATCCAAGTCATCCTGAAACAACCTAAACATCTTCAAGTCATTCTATATATAAGCAGAACATCATTAATTTACTCCACATAGCCCACAAAGCGTAGGAATAAACTAAGACTTAACCCTAACACTATAGTAGAGTTAGTCATTGTCTTACATGATCACTTAAGGAAACATAAGTATAACAGAGATATGATTCACATGAGATATAAATTTAATGCTTCACATAATAAACCAAACAAATAGAAAAACATTACTTCCATAGGTTACAATAAGGCCATGCTCATCATATTGCATTTAAAGTAACGGCGGGACAAGGGCCACGTCAATGGCAAGTATAAAACACAAAACACTGCCCCAATAAGTGGACACACCCATACGAATCACAATAGAATTCGAGTATAATTAATATCAAATGTAAAAAAAAGGGGCACAAGACCTTCATCCCCGATATCCCAACATCAATTGAAGGCCAAATCAATCAATTCAACATCACAGCCCTTAACCCATGACCATGAACCAATAACTCAAAGCAATACCTGTAACGGACCTGTTTAGTCGTTTTGAGCAGCAGTTTTATTCTGGAAAATGGGCTGGTAGAATGACCAACGCGGACCGTCCGAGGCACTAAGGAACCGTCGACGGGGGTAGGGTATCGTTCAAAACACTTCGAATTTAGAAAATTTGGTACTGAGATCGACTCTGATATATCGGACGAAAAATGGCAGGACGGACGTCGAGGAATGACGGGCCGTCATAGACTTCTTAATTAAGGGTATCAAACTTTGTGAAGAAAGCAAGCAGGACGGGAACCATCGGAGGCACGACGGGCCGTCAACAGTTTTGCTTGCGGACCCTGACTTGGGTCAGATTCTGTTAAATGTTTTTTAAGGGGCGGTTTTTGGACTAATTCATGTCTTAATATAATAGTTAGTGGATTAAGGTAATAACAATTAAATGGGGGTGAAAAGGAAAGAAACCTTGTAATAAATAGGGGTTATTGTTATCTTCTTTTACTTAATTATTGCTATAAGGGTAAAAGAAAAAGGGTTTGAATAAGAAAAATGCGAAAGAACGACGAGAGGGAGAATAACGAGCGAGAGGAGAGGGAAACGAGAGGGAATACAAAGCTTTGGAAAAGTAGATTGCTTGATCACAATCTTCGGTGGAGTAGGTTATGGTTTATGTGGTGTCATAGTAAAACTCTTAATAGCGAATGATATGCTATCGGGTAGTATCATAAACCATTATATATGCATAATTGTATGCTGCCGAATGTGATTATATAATTGTGATTAAATTAAACTGAGAAGGCATTGAATCCTAAGCTTGGGAAAACCTCTTGTTAATGATGTGCCTTAGTATAAAAGAAGGCTTGAGAACTAAAAGGATGAGGTTAGAGAGGATCGGGTGACAGTTCCGAACCAGGGTAGTAATAGAGGATCGGGGTGGTTTGTCACGTTCTACACCAGGAAGATATGGAATGCGAGTGTCCCGTTTGACACCAGGATAGGAATATGGATCGGAGTGTCACGTTCCACACAAGGATAGGATGATGAGGATCGGAGTGTCACGTTCCGGTCACAGGTTAGAATATGGATCGGGTGTCAGTTCTAACACCAGGATAGATGATGAGGACGGAAAGTAGTATCACGTTACGCACACAAGGAATAGTATGATGAGGACGGATCGAGAGGTGTCACGTCCGACACTAGGATAGAAGAGATGAATCTTTGAAAATATGATAATATTCTCAAATTAATGAACCTATTTTCCCCAAATGAGTATGGGATTGAGGCTTGAATACTAATGGGTGTATGGAGTACTGTATTAATGATTACAGGAACTTGTTGTTGCTCCATGGTTGAGTATTGTAGTTGATTTTATGAGTACTAACTAGTAGATACGGGTTTCTATTTTAGTTGGCCGATGATACATACCCAGTACTAGTTGTTTGTACTGACCCATACTTGTAATGGTTTTCTTGTATTTGTGGAGTGCAGCAAAATGCCATCGACTTCAAACTCAACGCCAACTCTAGCCAGTCTTATCAAGCTAGGATCTCAGGGTGAGCTAAGAATCTAGCTTGGACTGGATCTTCTTCTTATGTCTTGTTGCTTGATGTTCGCATGGACTAGGGGCCCTTTGGGGGTTATTATTTTTGCTTCCTAGATATTCTTGATGTAGTATTTCTGAGGATAGGAGGTTATTGTGGTGATGACGTCCAGTTTTGGGATAGTTAATGATTAAATTTTAGAAGTTTATTTAATTGATTGTGTTTCATGAGTTTTAAGTCTTCCGCATTATATTCTATTATTATGGTTGGAATGTGGGATTCAATGGTTGGTTCGCTCACATCGGAGAGTAAATGTGGGTGCTACTCGCGGCTCGTTTTGGGTCGTGGACAAACTTGGTATCAGAAGCATTAGGTTCCTTGGTCTCATTCACACAGGAATGAGTTCTGGTAGAGTCTTAAGGAACGGTAGGGGGAGCCTTACTTTTCTTTCAGAGCTTATAGGGACTTTTAGGAAACTTCCACTTTCTTTTTTCGTGCTATTACCTTGGATCAATTGGTATTTAGGTGTGATAGAATTGTATCTGACCATCTTCACTCTATTTCACTTATGGTTAGAACTAAGCAACAATCCGCAACACCAGCACAATGCAGGACAGGGTGCGTCTGAGCCAGCACTGGGGCGTAGCTCGAAGAGGAGTAGTGGCAAGGGCGTGGTAGAGGTCGTGGGAGACCGCCTATAGAGGAATGAGGACAAGCACCTGTCCCATCTAGTTTACTAGCGGTGACTCCTCCACGATCTGAGGAAGTAGTAAGAGAGGGTGAGGAAGGGGGGAAAAATGAGACAAGTGCAGAATGAGGAATACCACCCAACCTACCCCCAGAGATGAGTAATCAGGGTTCTTTGGCTTATCTTGCGGGTTATCTGATCAAGGCAGACACCTCCGTGTTTTTCGCAACACCAGCATCCCAGGTTCCGGAAGTACGACAGGCGCTGCTGAGGGCTCCCCGCATGGAGCCTCATTAGAAATAGGCACATTTCCCTCGTTTGACTATAGGCCTTAAATGACAAGGATCAGCATGAGCATGTGAAACTTTTCAGTTAAGTTCTGGAAATTGAAACCCCCGTGTTCAGGGGGTGTGAATCTGACGCGCCTAGATTTTCTGGTTGATTTTCATGAGTTATACATAAGAATGGGCATTAGTGGAACGATTTGGCGTTGAGTTTGTAACCTATCAGTTTCAGGGACATACCAAAAATGTTGGTTTGGTTTTGGTTTTGGTCACATGGAGTGTCAACCGTTTAAAGGACACACTATGACTTGGGCGTATTATACCTTATTATGGAGAAGTCTATCCCCGGACCTTGAGGGATAGGAGGAGAGATGAGTTCTTGAGCCTCGAGCCAAGGCAAGATGTCGGGGTGACTGGTATGAGGCTTTCAGTTCCAGCATTAATCAGGGTATGACACCCAGCTTGTTTCAGTTACAGGACGCGGATTCACGTTTTGTGAAGGGGTTGGAGGTCAGATTTGCGGGAGGATTCGCCTTACCATGTTAGCGGCTTACAGTGAAATCCGTCAAGAGTGGTAGATCGTGATAGAGTGGAGGGAGTCGAAAGCCAGATGACTTCACCATGGCATCGACATCTAAAAGGTTTTAAGGGAGGTGAGTTAATGGTTCTTACTCCAGAGGACAGGGTTCAGGAGGTTATCAAGCACCCACGGACCTTATTAGTCTTCACTGCAGACTGTAGTGGGGGTCCACCGCAGACCGGTCAACACTCTATTTGGAGTTTGGAGGTTATTCCCAGACTTCGTCATTCTCACAGAGACCTATGCTTGAATCCAGGAGTGTTATGGATGTGGGGCGACTGGGCCACATCACGGAGGATTGTACAAAACAGTAGTTACAGACCTCAATAGTCAGAGGTAGAGGGTGGTCATGGGGAGAGGCCGCAATTCTGAGGAAGTGAGTGGACGAGGTAATTAGTGGTCACCAAAACGGCCGGGGGTGACCCGGGATTTTGGTGGGGTGACGGGGACAGGGAACTACTGCAGCGGCAACATGGTAGAGGCAATGGTCAAGACAAGTGATAGGGCCCCCCCGTGATGTTTCCCTGGGCGGTCGGAAGCGGACGACATCGATGTTGTTACACAGGTAATCTTTGGTTTGTGATTGAATGGCTTCTGTATTATTTGATCATGGCCTACACATTTTCATATGTATCTTCCTCATTTGCCTACCGGTCAATTTACATGTGAATTGCTTGACATGACTATTCGGGTTTACTCCGGTGGGTCAGTCTGTGATGTGATAGTTGAAAAGGTTGTATAGGGTCTTGCCTGGTGACTTTGTGGGGAGCAACACTCATGTAGACTTGGTGATCTTACAAAGTTGATTTCGATGTAATTATGGTATGAATTGGCTTTCTCCAAATATTTTGGCCAATCGTAGATTTGTATAATGCTAAAACTGACATTGGCACCAGGCCTGTGGTACAGATCCGGAGTGGGGAGGGGATCTATATCAACTCAAGTTCTATCATCTCCCTTTATTGTGCTAAGAGAAGGTATAAGGGTGTTTATCTTTCTGTTGCAAACCTCAGGGATGATATACCAAAATACTTCAATTGAGTCAGTTATGGTAGTCCATGAGTTTCTGGAAGTGTTTCATGCGACCGTCCTGGTAAGCCTTCGGATAGAGATATAGAATTTTGCATTGCTCTGGAGCGGGTATTCTCCCCCATTTCCATCCTCCTTATAGAATGCTCCAGCAGAGTTAAGGGAGTAAAGGCCCACTTCAAGAATGTCAAGTAAAGGTTCATTAGTCCAAGTGCATCCCTTGGGTGTGCTCGGGTTTTAGTTGTTGAGAAGAAGGAGGGAGTTTTGGATGTGCCATAGACTACCGGCAATGAATAAGTAAACTGGTAAGCCACCAAGTATCTCTTCCTCGCATTGATTTGCTTTGCTTGATCAGTTACCAAGGTGCTTTACCTTCTCGAAAAAATTGATTTGAGATCTGGTATTCATCATTTTGAAAATACGGGCAACAAGGATGTGCCCAAGAATGTTTTCGGAACAGGTATGGGCATTATGAGTTCTTAGTAATGTCTTTTGGGCTACGAATGCCCTGTTGCTTTCATGAGCTTGATTGAATGGGAGTTTTATTTTTAAGCCATATATGGATCTTTTTGTTCATTGTATTAGGATGACTATACTGGTATACTCAAAGAGCCAAGAAAGAACCTGAGGAGCACTTCGGTGTATTGGAAAGTTGAGGGAGAAAAGCTTTATGCCAAATTCTCAAGTGTGAGTTTTGGGCATAGATTCAGTGTCCTTCTTGGGGCACGTGGTTTCAAGGAGGAGTGATGATGTCCTTCTAAGATTGAAACAGTAGAAATTGGGAAGACCTACTAATGTGTCAGAAGTAAGGAGATTTGTTGGTTTAGCCAGATACTTACCATCGATTTGTCAAGGGGATTCTATTCCTATTGCTTCCCAATGACGAACTGACTAAGCAGAAGTTCCATTGTATGGGCGGGACGAGTGCCAGAAGCTTTTTTTAGCAGCTCAAGGACCTTTGTTGACTATTGAACCAATCCCTACCCTTGCCAATGGAAGGTAAGAATTTTTGTTGTGTTTTGATGCCTCCTATTTTGGTTTGGGTCAGTGCGATGCAAGAGAAAAATGTTAATGCTTATGCTTCAGGTGGTAATGAAGGGACATGAACGTAATTATCGAACCACGATTTGGAGTTGGCTGCGGTAGTGTTGAATAAAACAAATGGAGACAACTATCTATTAATGGGGTTAAGTGTGAAGTCTATACGGATCATCGTAGTTTACCGTATATCTTACTTAGAAGGATTGGAATTTGAGACAGAGGAGATGGATGGAACTACTAAAGGATTATGATGTTACCATCCGGATCCACCCAGGAAAAGACTATGTATGTGGTAGATGCTTAAGTAGAAAAGTAGGGATATGGGTAGTTTAGCCCCCTCACCAGTTTCTCGACGCCCATTGGCTAGAGCGGTTCAGACTCTGGCTAATGACTTTATGAGGTAGAAAGTAATGAGGAGGGAGGATCTTTTTGGCCAGTATGGAGGCGAGCTCTTCTGTTCGTGCACAAGATTCAAGGGAAAAAGGGAAAAAAAAACAGTTTGTGATGATAGAAGAAACTAAGCCGAAATTGGATATGGGTGTTGCGAGGGAGAGGCTAAGAAGCATTAAATGGGATGAGTTGAAGGTTTTAGAATTAAGGAGAAGGGTATGTGTGCCCCGTGGTCGATATTTGATCCACATATTCTTAACAGAGGTCATAGTTCCGTATATTCTATACATCCTGGTGACAACCAAGATGTACCGTGACCTAAAGCAACACTTTTGGTTGGAGTAGAATGAGCGCGGACATTGTTGATTTTGTTGCCAAAGGTCCAGCATTGTCAGCAAGTAAAGTGAGGAACCACCCAGAAGCCTGGAGGAACACTTCAGAGCAATTCCCATTCCGATGGAAGTGGGAGAGAATTGCCAATGGAACTTTTTTTTTCGTGGGTTGGGTCTTTCAAAGACATTGGGCAAGTTGAGTCTCTTGGGGAATTGTGGGACCAGATTGACGAAGGCTGCTAACTTCATTCCGGTTAAGGTGACTCTTACAATGCAGAGAAGTTAGCCAGAAATCTACATCTCAGCAATTGTTCGGTTCCATGGAGAGCAAAGTTCCAGGGTCCACATAGCAGAAGAGGTAAGCAGTTTACGTCTAAGTTTTGGGAGCACATTGCATGACTGAATTAGGTACTAGGTTGACCGTAGTACTTGCAATTCACCTCAGACCGATGGGCAGTATGAGCGAACAATTCAGGGGTTGGAAGATATGCTTCGGGCATGTGTGATAGACTTGGTGGGCATTGGATAACTTTCTCCAACTAGCAGGAGTTTATCATACAATAATAGCTATCACTCAGTATTGATATGTGCCCCGTTCGAAGCATGGATGGGAGGAGATGTAGTAGGTCTCCCATTGGTTGTTTGAGCATTTGAGGGTAACCTGGCGGGTCCTGATATTTTAAGGAATCATTAGAGAAAGTGAAGTCATTCAGAAAAGGCTTGTAGCGGGGCAAAGTAGGCAAAAGGATAGGCAGATCGAAAGGTTAGGGACTTTCAAGGTCAAGGAGCGGTGAACAAGTTTGCGAAGGTTTCACCCATTGAAGGGCTGTGAGTGGGTTGGTTAAAAGAGGTAAGCTAAGCCCGAGGTATATTGGACCATTGAAGTACTGAAGAGAGTTAGGGGAGGTGTTATTGAATTAGCCTTGCTCCAGGACTCCCGGAGTGCACCCGTATTCATTGGTCTATGTGAAGATGACCATGGGGATGGAAACTTACATTATCATTGGATTCCTTCATGCTTGATGAAAATTGACTAGGAGGAGGAGCCTGTTGCATTTCTAGATAAGAGTAAATTCGCAAGTTGAGATCAAGGGAGATAGATGTTGCATCCATCAAAGTCAATGGAAGATCGACCGTTGAAGAGTCCACTTGGGCGACGGAGGCTGATATGCAAGAAAGATCATCCACACCTGTTTAGAGGATTCAGGTACTCTATTTTGCCCTTATTTTTTTCTAGTATGATCGTCGAAGGACGACGATGGGTAAATGGTTATATTCTATTGTAACGTACTGTTTGTCGTTCTTTGCGCAGCAGATTTTATTTGTGGAGAAACTAGCTGAGGCGACGGTCCCACGACGGACCCGTCATAGGCACGATTGGACCGTCGAATGGGGGTCTAGTTCCAAAAACTTAGAATGTAGAAAAATTTGGGTTATGAGATCGACTCTCTGGACTTCGCAACGAAATTGGCAGAACGGACCGTCGTAGACAAGACGGGCCGTCACAGACTCTTTAATGAATTGGAAGTCTCTGAACTTGTGAGGAAGAGCAGGACGGACCATCGCAGGAACGACAGGCCGCACAGGCTGCGTGACCCTGATTGGGTCGGATTTCTGTTAAATGTTTAAGGGGGGTTTGGATATTCATGCTTGATAATATAAAGTTAGTGGCTTAATGTTAATAATTCAATTACTGGGGGTTAATTAAAGGAGATAACCTTGAAATAAATAGTGGGTTATGTTTTCTTCTTTATACTTAATTTATACGCTAATTAGGGTAGGTAAAGAAAAAGGGTTTGAATAAGAAAAATAGAAAGCAACTGAGAGAGGGAGAATAACGATCGAGAGAGAGAGGAGAAATGGAAGAAGAGGAAGGAAGCAAAGCTTTGAAAAGTAGATGGCGTGATCACAATGCTTCGGTGGCGGTCGGTTATGGTTAGCTATGTCATAGTAAAACTCTTAATAGGCGCCTGCTAGGTACGGGTAGTATCGTAAACCCTTCTATACGCTTAATGTATGCATTGCACGAATTGATTAGATAATTGTGATAAAATAAACATGATGAGGGCCATGAATCCTTAATTTGCAAACCATTTTAATGATGATGCCTTAGTTAACACGAAGGACTGGATGGACTAAAAGATGAGGTTACGAGGATAGGGTGTCACGTTCCAGCACCAGTGGTAGTGAGGTAGTAATAGAGGATCGGTGTCACGTTCCGACACCAGGATAGAATATGAGATCGGAGGTGTCACGTTCCGACACCAGGATAGAATATGGATCGGAGGTCACGTTCCGACACCAGGATAGTATGATGAGGATCGGAGTGTTCACGTTCAGGCAACCAGGATGTAATAGGATCGGCGGGTGTCACGTTCCGGACCCAGGCTAGTATAATGAGGATCGGAGAGTGTCCCCCCCCCAACGTTTTTTTTTTTTTTCCGACACCAGGATAGTATGCTGAGGATCGGAATGTAAGTTCCGCCCACCAGGACAGAAAGAGGAATGATCTTGAATATGATAATATTCTCAAATAATGAACCTATTTCCACATGAGTATGGTATTGAGGTTGAGTCCTCATGGGTGTACTTGGCGTTACTTATTAATGATGACATATTGTTGTGCACATGTTGGGTATTGAGTTGATTTTATTGATATTAAAATGGCTATATATGTGTTTTCTATTCTGAGTTGGCGATGATTAACCTACTCCGTATCGTGTTTTTGTACTTACCCCTAATTGTAAATTGTGTTTTCTTGTATTTGTGAGATATGAAGTGCAGCAACCGAGCATTCGACCTTCAAAATCAACCGCAACTTAGCAAGTTTCATCACCGTCGGATCTCAGGGGTGAGCTAATGCTTTCTCGCTTGGACTGGATATTCTTCTTCATGTATTGATGCCTTGAAGGTCGGCATGGACGAGTGTTTATTATTTAGCTCCAGATATTCTTAGATGTGTATTTTGAGGATAGATGTTCTTGTGGTGATGACTTCAGGTTTTGGGATAGTAATTGATAATTTTTAGAAGTTATTTAAGTGATTTCGTTAATGAGTTTTTAAGTCTTCCGATCATATTTTCTGTTTATTATGGTTGGAATTTTGGGATTAGATTTTGGTGGTTCACTCACATTGGAGCGTACATGTGGGTGCAACTCGCTGCTCGTTTTGGATCGTGACAATAAACAATAAAACTCAAATGAATCTATATCAATTCAAATATATTGAACAAGGGTTAATTATTTGGTGAGTCCCTTTTAATTAATAATACTATTTTTGAGAAATAATCTATAATATTCCATCTATAGCAATATATAGAAAATTATGTTTACTTATTTTATAGATTTAACTTATTTTCTTCGTTGTTTCCTTCTTTCTTTCTGTGTCTCAATGCTTATTTTACCACCTGCATATATGTTCTTTTTTTTCTCTTTCTTTTCTCTCGGCATCGTCTCTTTATATGCTCTCGCATTTTCTTTTCTCCCTGCAAATCTTCTCCCTATGCTTTTCCTTATTATTCACTATAATATAAAAAAAAGTTAGGAATCATATCGAAGAATCGCAATGCTTAGTTTGTATAAGAAGCGCATTAATTTTTTATTTATTGCTATGGTATGCGACAATTTCTATTATAATGGAGATGCATATAAAGAATTTGCCAGCATACTTGATTAGAATTTGAGATTTGAGTATATATTAAGAAGAAGTTTAACTAAATGGAGATTGAAGATATGATGTCATCTATATGGTCTAAGTGTCTCAAATCTAGATGGTGTTTGGTATTTTGTAAAGAGACAAAGTAAATATTTGAAGTATGATATCTTTCTAACAAATGAACTATATAATAAACACACAAAACGAAGAATCTTGAATTAAAAATGTATTAAAAATGATCAATCATAACATGCAAAATGAAATGAAACTTTTACTAAAATGTGGTAAACAAATAATTAAAAGTTGATTAGAAAGATAATTAAGCATGAGTAAGAAATATCACTAGGATTAACCAGTCATATGTCTTATAGTGAATTAAACATTATTCATATGAATTATTAAAAAAGTAATCTAATAGTTACAAATTAACAAATAAACTGCAAAATGAATATTAAAAACAAAAAAACCAAAAAAGTAAGTAAAGTGATAAGAAGAAAAGAATCAAGCAAAATAAAGGAGTTAATTAATAAAAGATACATTGGTCTATAGCAGTGATTAAACTTGTATCAACATGAAATAAACAAGTAATCAATAAACAAATCAATCAATAAAACTTCAAAATGAATTACGTTTGATCAAACGTGATTACATATAAAAGTTGAATAAGAAGAAAATTAAAAAGGATTGAAAAAAAAACTTAAATTAAATTGAATTGATTCATAATTAAACATGAATTATTATGTCTTATAAATTATTGTTGTTTGTAGCAATACGAACAGTTTGTAATATGTATTAAATGTAGTGTTCTGAATAAAATTTATATGATAGTCTGTAAGTATTTTAATTTATATCAATAAAAAAAAATGGGTGATGACTGCCAATATGTATAAAAAAGTCTTGGGTTGGTATCTATAAATGTATAATAGGTGTTACCTAAAGTAGTATTGGTTGTTATCACTAAGAAAAAGTGAAGTGGTCAATAGGTTTTATAACACTGTTATATCATAATATACGTAGAATATATATATTTATAAATATTTTGAGTTTATCTCCAAACAAAAAGCGAGTTTCAATTTTCTATTAGGAAATGTATTGTGCCTATGTTATAATATGTTACTCAAATTATTTGAATCAAAGTTTACCTAAAATTATGAAACATAAAGAATACAACTTAGCAATTGCCACACAGTTTTGTAAACTTCACCTTTCAAGTTTTAATTCTAATATTTCTTCAAAACAATTGTATAAACTTAACCAAGCCTTGTTAAAATTAAATAGAAACCAAAACGCATTTCAATATTTGCTGGAACAATTATCGAAAACAAGATATTTGAAAATTAATATTGAATTCAATTGGAAAACTTACATGATCATCATGGTGAACTCTGCGCTATAATTTAGAAAATAGGAAATTTATTCTTGAAAAATATAATTTTATAACAATATTTGTCATTTTGTTCCTCTACTGTCGGGATTTTTTTAAAAAAATAGTGTGAAATGTGAATTAAAAATTGATTAGAGGAGAGTTATATAAATGAAAATTTTCTAATTAAAAAAAGAATGAAAGAGGAAGAGGAGGACCAAAGAAACGAATGACAGATAGAGAAGGAGAAGACTTTACATATAAAAAGAAGGAGTAGAGGAGAAAAAACGATACAAGGGAACGAAGTGAAGCGACGGTACATTTTTTTTTATTAAAAAAAAATGTTATGGTCACGTAAGAAAAATCATATGTCATAGATGATAAAATTGTCTTGACATAGCATCTTATATGATTTACCCATTTAACAATCTAAGATTCAATTATATATCATTGCATACAATTCTATAAATTATAAAGCTCAACGAAATACATCAATTAAACAATATTAGCTTAATAATCCAAGTAACCTAATAAGTTAGTCCAAATTAGGGTTCATTCAATTTAAAAGAGTTTGGGTTTCAATGTGGAAGAATGAAGTATCAAGTGGTTACCTTTATATACTTATAAAATACCCAAAATACACTCTAATAAACCAAAAAATTAATTATTTAGAAGTGGGGGTGAAATTACGTTTTCACCCCTAACTGGCCAGGCCATCTTGCACCGGAAAAAAACAGCATCACTGACGATTGCACTCGACGGGCGGGTTTGTCGTACTATGAAGGGACGTCATGGCCACCAGTCGGTTGTTACAGAGCAGGACAAGGCCTCGTTGTATCCCTTTGTTAAGTCCCCATTATGACATCTTAACAGGGGCGTACAGCCTACGAGCCATCGACTGCTCCGTCGTTGGATATCCTGGGACTGTTTGCCAACAGTTTTGGGTCCTCTCAAGGACCCTTAGTGGTTCTTGGGGATAAATGTTCCGTAATTTAACGCCCCAAATCGATTGTGCTATATTTTAAAACCTCGTACCTGCATTTATCAAAACGAAAACATAAAATTGACCAACACGCCTAGTGCACAAGGTAACTTCAAGGCATATTGTACTAACGTCATCGACGTTCAGTGTCGTTTGACCTCAAACTCTCGAAACACACACACTGATTATACATGCTCAAATAACTCAGTTAAGGACCATAAACACCTCATGAAACACATAACACTAGAATACTATGAGGCATTTTAGGTGGGCTAGTTGTCGAACGTCTTGGGCGTCCTTTGACGTTTGGTTACAATGCACCTTACTCTAGAACTTACTTATGCCATTATATAGCCATATTAGGACCTTATCCCTCAATACAAACAGGTTTGCTTAGTTAACTAGGTCATTCTTCGTGGTCTTACATTCCCCAACATGGACAACGTTTCATCCTCGAATTGACCATTGCACTCTTTCAACACTTCAAAGATTAGCGACTCATCTACATTCGAATAGGCCAGGTCATACAACAAATAATCACCAAGAAAAAAAAATCAATTCAAAATATTCAGAGATTAACAAACAACAAGAAACCTAGAACAGATTATATAACTCATTTATGCTACAAACTCACATGCTTCAGCCAATAGTAAAAACTCATTATATTCCAAATATCACACTTAACATACTAAGTTTAACCAATTGCAAACACTTTTAACCCAAGAATCAAGTAGTCATTTTTCACTAAATATTACAGTGAACCTTTTCGATGTATGCACAGTGATTTCATGCAATTTTCAAAAATCCCATTTAGGCAATTTTCATCATGATATAAAAATTGTAATATGCAAAGTAAACATATAAACATCTTACAACATAATGAAGGCCTTTAAACACCAAATGCAAGAAGTAAATGAATTAATTTCAACCACTCCTAAACATCATGCACAAGAACAATTTCAAGGACTCTATCCCATGTACAAACCATACTCCCCCACTTAGAGGGCCTATATCTTAACCAAAGAAGAGAACTTACCAAATAATCATCCCTTCCTTTTTCTACGGCTTATCCACCCTAGACGGGGTGGTGTGTGCATTAGAACATCTTTTGTTGAACATCATCCTTTGAACACTAGGAGTAATTGCTTACCTCTCTAACTTCTAGAAGCAATCATAGACAATCTCTCACTTTGTGCCATTTTTACCCACAAACCAATTTACACCCCGGTGGTCCCCAAAGACACACACCATAATGTTTCTGCATAAATTTGCACAAGTAGGCTTCCATCTGGAACCACTTCTTTCTCAACCTTGAAACATAGCATCCTAGATTCTCCTTGAGCTGCACCTTCTTAACCTAAGTTTGTCTTGATCACTAGCACCCACTCCTTTTCAAATGTGAGCCATCTTCTAAGTGTAAAATCTTCAGTGATTGTGGCATACAACATGAGTCTCGCGTAGGGTCCATATCATTATAGTAACATAGCGGTACGAATTCTTCCACCACCCAAGCGGCTTACCCCCATTAACAAATGAATCATTTCATCTCTTGTATGGAAACAAGAGAATGGTATACCTACACAAAGTTGAGAATTTCCCAAGAGTTATACTCACACACTAATATTCCTTGCTGGATTAAGAAACTCCTCCACCTCATTTCTCTTCCTACTCTCGGGAAAGTAACATACCAAGGAAAGC